>JAODUO010001535.1:0-130224 GCA_025642075.2 Ridgeia piscesae
ACGTCATACGCATGCATGGTCGTAGCTGTCATTTCTTTTTATGTCATTATCTTGAAGAAGGTTATTCCACCACCGGCGACTGTCTATGTCAGAAACAAAAAGTTTACTTGTACCTAGAGACTCGAGCTATTTTTAGCAACCAACGAACCGGCGTTGGTCTAGGTACAGCTCGCCGGCGAACTGTTGACCTAAATCCGTGGATTATATAAACATTCTTTATTTCACATTAAATAATACTGTCCACACATATTTTTACTTTATTACATTCATATTTCTTATTACATTTAAACTTTGCTTAGGTAACATTCGTATATTATACAGACGATGACATACAACTGTGGAACTAAATTGTAGTCGTAACGATACACGTTGGTACTCGTAAGTGCCGAGTCGGCTTGGCAACAACAAGCTGGTTTCGGCATGTAATTTCCTACGCGCCGCTTCACCTTCCAAATAAGGAAATCGTGTCCGGTTTTCCCTCTCAGTTCACCAAACATTACTTTGTCGCTGCGTACTTATATGCAAACAAATCGGCCAAAGATGCACCTGTGGCTTTGATCGAGACTTATGTTTTTATGTTCAGTGTCTCTTTGTGCTCGTCACGTTTGTAATTAGGCTTGCAATCGGCGTTTGAAAGTGACCACCGCAGACTCTTGTCGAACTTTCCGCCGGCGGACACGCCAACTTCATCATCTCTAACCTGCTTTTTCGGCAGGAATCCTTTCGTGGAAGTATGTGAAAAGTTGCTTACTAACAATCATAGTATATCTATTAGCTATACAGTGCATTAAATTGTTTAATTATGTTTGTTTTAATGCGTTTGGCCCGTTTTTGCGAGAGCTATGCTGCGTCGCCTATCGACTGGCGGCTTCCGGGATTGTAGGCAACACGCCAGTCAAACCGGAAAAGGCCCTAGGCAAGATGGCAGCGCCCTGTGTTGAAAGTAGCTCAGTTTAAAAAAATATTAAAAATATACCGTGACGCTGTGCTTGTCAAATTATGGTGACAAGTGCTGTAAATTATATGTTCTTATGTTTGGGCTGTGGTTGTTCAGCCGCTTCACTCCCCCTTTAAAGGGGAACTGAAACACAGCTGTAACATTCCATATACCTAAATGTATACTATATAAGTATACATTAATGGTGAAAGAAGCATATTCACTTATCAGACAAACTGGGAAAAAAATATTTTCAGTGCCTAAATCGTCGTCATAGAACACTGCGTAACGCCATCTTTATTCCAAGCCGAGTGGTTTGATTACCTCCTATCTAGCCCATGTAAAATTTTGGTTTCTTTCGGTTTTCTTCGTTATTAGACATTTCTGCGCAAAAACAAAGATATGGTACCTTATTATACACGAAAGGGGTCCTATGTGTCAACAAATAATATTTATTTGCATTCGTAATAAAAAGGTGAAATTATATTATTACGATTTTTAACCAATGAAAAAATTCGAAACGTGACACTTCCCGAGAGCAGATTTTGACAGGCTTCAAGGGGCGGGCCTACCGAAAGGAAGGTCAGTCCGGACTATTTTTCTGTTGTTTACAAATGTCGGAAGTGTTTTACGTTAGCGAGGAGCTACGCTATTTGCTAGTGGTCTTGGATAAATCACAGTAGAAAATGGATCCGACAGAGGAAGCATTTGTAGCACAAGTGAGAGAAGCATCTATAGCACAAGTGACACACGTAAAGCCATTAATTCTTGCTTAACCCAGCGTGCGAGCCGAGGTGCGAGGCGTCAATTAAACCCCGCCGAGAGTCGGCGAGACGGCGAGAAAAGATCGCAATTTGTATGGAATCGAGGATGTTTGATTTTGGGAACAATGTGAATGTGGCATTGTGTTTGTGTGGATACTGCGTCCCAATGTCGACGCACATCGAATTTGTATGTTGTCTGGAGAAAGCTGGGTTGCTCGACCGTGCTGACAGATGCCTGCATGAGCTATGTCAATGACTGACGAAGACATCTGTCAATGACAATGTTGGGAATATCGGTCTGTTGTCTATGTGCGATTTGCGTGCAGACTCGTTCGTTCGAGGTAAGTAATATGTAGTTCAACAGGTATCGAAAAATTATTTTGCAATTCAAACCTAAACAGAGCAATTATACTTGTATGGCCACACAATGACACATATTAAATAAAAAATTCATTCTATCTTCGAATTCGTAACGTAAATCTTTGTTACAAACTTATTTTCTTTTTGACAGGATGTTACATGATGTGTGCATCCTTTTAATATAATTATTTAATTTCCATTTTAAAATGTTAATACAATTTGTTTAATTTATGTAAATAATGTTATTTAGATATGCGTGCTGCCATGCAATTTATAATATAGTCTGAATAATAAATAGATGTGTAATAAGGACATTGTGCAATTCACATGAGAATATTGAATTGGAGTTTTAATGTATTGTATACAGTATATTGGATATGTGCGGGTGTATATGTTATCAAGACCACATCATGACAATCATAAATTCATGTGTTTGCAAAATGCTGTAACAATTTTACATAAAAATTAATTGTTTGTGAAATGCTGTGATAATTTTATTAAAGTATTTCACAAACAAATCAACCAATGCGCTGACTTCATGATGTGATATTGATGAATTACACAGTTTTGCCAATTACTAATAATCATTATAAGATAATGATTGTTTACTATAAATCAAATGTCAGAATGTATCGGTTAGCTGCATATCATCACTGCACATGTTCAATGGGATGCTTCCAACAGGCAGCAGGCATAGTATACTAGCCTGGGTTTTTTGCAGGTGCAGAAAAGGGAAATTAGTTTTTTGTTGTTGTAAACAACAAAATTTTCTCTGTTTCTCATTAGTGTCAGAACTGCTTGAGTCATCATCAGTGATATCGCTGTCATCCGCTACCGCAGATTCCGGATCACTGTCTTCAGAATTTTCCTTCTGACTGTTGCAGACAGAATGATCTGAAGATGGAGACAGTGAGACTGGGACATCCGAAGTGTCATCCACATTGACTAGACTGCCATGGTCAGTTGAAGAAGGCATGCAGGACTGCGACGACAACTTTGCATACCCATGGTCATGATGAATATTCACTGGAACAACAATATCATATGTATTAATTGCTGCATTGATGAAGTATCGCATTGGTGACATGATCACTGGCTCTGTTTGAGTTTGACACTACAAGTTAAAGGCTTTGCAATGTGACATCCATACTGCCATGAGGGACAATGTCATCTGGTGCACAGGATCCTTTGAAAGGTGTGCTTGGTATTTGTGAATCCTTCATCTGAAAGAATGATACATATGTAAGATGGTATGTATCTTCTGTGATATACATATAAATAACAATGTTTTGTCATCTTTTGTTTTCTCATTGCAGTACCTATGTCATAAAAAACCACAGAATAAATCAACTTATAATTGGCATTTCGGAAAGTGTTCAGGATCTAATTTTGTGTAGATGCATCTGTGGATATTGTAACGTACTATGCACGAGAAATCTAAATTTGATTGAATTATTCCACAGGCCCCATAGGGTCCCCCAGACTATTTTTCCACAATTGTTAAACAAATCTACTTTTGCATGGCTGTTGCATGTGGTGGTGCTACTGTACACAAGAAATCTGTATTTTATTGCATCATTCTAAGGGCCCCCAAAACACAAAGTAATACTGGTGATTTGGTTTTTGAGAAGATCCCTTGAAATGACCCCCATATCAGTTTTGTGTATTGGGTATCTGCTTGCTGGCTTGTCTGCTACTGCTAGCCAGGGTCACTAGTCAACTCTGTCTCAATGAGACCAGTGGACAGTGGGCTGAGCAGGGTGTTGTGGTTCAACCAGGGAACATTCCTGCAATAAATAGAACATTACCTTTTCAATGGTGCATTCTGTGCGGATTCCATTATATGACTAACCTTCCTGGCATATTTGAATTAATATGTATGTGTTCTGAGTCATTCAGACATCATTACAAACAAACAAAACCCACTCCTACATAAGCAGCTCACATAAATTACATAGTAAACCAATTATACAAGCCCACTTGCACATATAAGGAAATAAAATGTTTAAGTTAGTTAGGTGCAATCAATGTCCTCCTTGTTCCAATCAGAGACACCTATTTGGCCATAATCAAAGTCATACTTGCATTTTCCAAAAATACAAATGTCGGCTTTATTCTAAATACTAATATTTTGTTTTTAATTTAAGAATATTTTTACATTGGGGTTTATACATAAGTTTCATTTGTGGGTGGGGTTTTACCCAACTGAGTCTTTTCCGAGATATATAAGTTTTTTGTATTGCTTTGTATAAGGTTTTCTAAATAAACTTTTTGGCCATTTTCCTAATAAATACTTTTGGGAAGTGATTATGGACACCTTCCAGTTATCAAACACTAACTGCACTAACTGAACAATGCTGATGTATGCGGTACTATTGAAAGCAGAATACATGCCTTATTAAAATATAATTTTCCTACTTTATATTCTTATTTTATAGTCTTATTTCGTTATACACAGTAACACTATTCATTTCCGATTCAATATACTAGTCATGTTGGTCGATAATCATTCTCCAACAGCCATTAGTACCAACAAATTTGAAGATTTATTTAAACACTCAAAGTTAGCAACATTTAAAGCTGACCTCTGTTGCAGTGGTTTGTCTTTTCATCATGCCCTAACATATGACTGTGAACTGGTAAGAAATGCAAGTGCACTAGAGAGATGATGGGGCTTCATCCAGGCAGTGATGTTTGTATTGGGTATGGATAGTCTTTTCACTCTTGCTAGGAAACACAGGACACTACTAAGATTGTGATCTTATTGCCTAATTTGCACTAGGCTGTTAACTGCAATTAGTAACAGCAGTCCTCTGTTGTACTTTGATCATGATGTTTACAACCCTTGCAGGTAACAATGCAGGCTATGGGCCAATGTAAGGTTCTAAATGTTTTTCACTCATGTAACTATTAATTTTAATCACGGGATCAGTGATATTACTACCTGCTGTCAGGAGACTATTCTGACGCCCAACTAAAACAAATATGTGCCTGTTTGTCATTTGCAAAGCAAAACTGCAAATTCTTAAAGGTGAGATCCACATTTGGGTACATCATGTTTTGGGGGATAAAAAAACGTTGTCGGTTATTTAGAAATTTATTAATCTGTCAATTTTTAAATATCGGACACTAGTGACTTATTATGTATGTCAAAACAATTACTAGTAAAAGATTGATTGTGTATTGTATATTTTGACCATGCATATTCTACAGCAATAACAGCAGAGGCATACATGAAGTTATACAATATTCTACTGCCTAAATTAAAATACTAAATGTGTTCCCAGGTAATATTGCCAATTGACTTGGGTTGTGATGGGCAATGTCATTGGATAGACACATTAACATACTTAATAGTGACACTATGTTAAGTGTGATTGATTCTGTAGCATGTTTTATTGTTGTTATACTCATTATTTCATAGAAAGTTGTGCGATGCACACATGTACAGATGTTACCAGAAACAAATACAATGATACCATACTCATAATGACAATAATATTTTACTAACCTGCATGGCTGCTTCTCGCCATTTCCTACTTGTCGTTCTGGTCTCTGGCTTCGATGATAAAATGCATATAAACAGCACATCCTCAGCTTGCATAATGTCAAAAAACAGTGTCCTCATGTAATGGCCAAGATTAACTTGTAAGCAAACTAGTGTTCAACAGACAGTATTCATAAGTCAACAGCTATGTCCCCAATTCTCTGCTGTGATGCTAAAACCTTGGGCAATTTTTTTTCACTCTACATTGCTCCAGTTCACTCAGCTGTAAAAATGAGTACCTGCATGGCTATAGATAGTGGTGGATATGTGTACGAGTAGCTTTCGCGCATTAATTATAGCATATCGCTGGATGCTTCCCAGAGAAGTTGAGATGGTATATCTGATTGAACAGGTCTGTCGGGGAAATAAAGTGTAAAGCGCTTTCAGCAATCCTGAGGATTGGTTGCTGCGCTAAATAAGATCTTCCCTTTATAAATTAGCAGCTAATAAAACCAGAGTTTTTTCTTGAATGATTTAAATCGGTTGATTTATGGGTTAAATCAATTACATTATATACGGTAGTGTTTTATTGAAAGCAGTTAACAGTCTAATTTAAATAATAACATAAATTTGTGTTTTGCTGTTTCTGTTAATTAATTCCAAGTAATGCCTGTAATATGACTGACAGTTCTTGACTGTTGTTGACTAATTAGCGAGTCACTCTAATTTGCATATGACGACGAGTATTGTTTAAAATAAACGTCATACGCATGCATGGTCGTAGCTGTCATTTCTTTTTATGTCATTATCTTGAAGAAGGTTATTCCACCACCGGCGACTGTCTATGTCAGAAACAAAAAGTTTACTTGTACCTAGAGACTCGAGCTATTTTTAGCAACCAACGAACCGGCGTTGGTCTAGGTACAGCTCGCCGGCGAACTGTTGACCTAAATCCGTGGATTATATAAACATTCTTTATTTCACATTAAATAATACTGTCCACACATATTTTTACTTTATTACATTCATATTTCTTATTACATTTAAACTTTGCTTAGGTAACATTCGTATATTATACAGACGATGAAATACAACTGTGGAACTAAATTGTAGTCGTAACGATACACGTTGGTACTCGTAAGTGCCGAGTCGGCTTGGCAACAACAAGCTGGTTTCGGCATGTAATTTCCTACGCGCCGCTTCACCTTCCAAATAAGGAAATCGTGTCCGGTTTTCCCTCTCAGTTCACCAAACATTACTTTGTCGCTGCGTACTTATATGCAAACAAATCGGCCAAAGATGCACCTGTGGCTTTGATCGAGACTTATGTTTTTATGTTCAGTGTCTCTTTGTGCTCGTCACGTTTGTAATTAGGCTTGCAATCGGCGTTTGAAAGTGACCACCGCAGACTCTTGTCGAACTTTCCGCCGGCGGACACGCCAACTTCATCATCTCTAACCTGCTTTTTCGGCAGGAATCCTTTCGTGGAAGTATGTGAAAAGTTGCTTACTAACAATCATAGTATATCTATTAGCTATACAGTGCATTAAATTGTTTAATTATGTTTGTTTTAATGCGTTTGGCCCGTTTTTGCGAGAGCTATGCTGCGTCGCCTATCGACTGGCGGCTTCCGGGATTGTAGGCAACACGCCAGTCAAACCGGAAAAGGCCCTAGGCAAGATGGCAGCGCCCTGTGTTGAAAGTAGCTCAGTTTAAAAATATAGAAAAAAATATACCGTGACGCTGTGCTTGTCAAATTATGGTGACAAGTGCAAATTATATGTTCTTATGTTTGGGCTGTGGTTGTTCAGCCGCTTCACTCCCCGCTTGGCACGGAAGTCAGCGAAGGTGGGAAGCGCGTAGAGAAAAAAGTTAAGCGTAAGCCGACCTGTCGAGATGACGAAATAATATTTTTAATTGAGGGAATCGGCAACGAAAAAAGTATTTTGATGAGCAAGTTACAAAATTCGGTAACAAAGAATAAAAAGGAAGTTTGGCGAGAGGCGAGCTCAACGCTGAAGTGAATTCGCTCGGGATGGCGCTAAGTCTAAGAACGGAGGACGACCTAAACAAAAGGGGAAAGATTTGAAATCTGCGGTCTTTGAACGCACTACGTGATCAGGGAAAAGTGGTAGGCAGACCACCAAGCACACCTCCACTGTATGCTGATATCACAATGGATACAATTGGTGAAGGAACCGATATGGCGATGTGACAACGGAATTGATGGTGAGTATTCACATCTCGTCAAACGAATGATTACTGTCTGTGGTGTGTGTTGTACTTTCAAGTGTCACCGTATTATGTACAATTCCTTATTTACTACAGTGTCTTCTCTGCTAAAAAAAAGTAATAGAAATTAAACAAATGAAATAAAATCCCAAACAGTGTTTTTATTTAAATTTAATTATTTTATTTTGTGATATTTATGCTTGTGATATATTACAACAAAATTAAGTGAAAGCGAGGACTGACTGTTTTCAGACTTGTTGATAGCATAAATTATAACACAAAATAAATTTATATTAAAACATATACTAGTATATGTAATTATTGTTGGAGTACAATTATTACAACTATAATTCTCATTTCGATAAAAATGAACCAAATGCATTAATGGAACATATCATGACACTTTATTTATAATAGTTCAACATCCATTAGTAAATCAAACATATGCCTATATTCAAATTTATATAATGATTTGAGTGCTACAAACAGTTGTATTGTGAAAGAAACTCTTATGCAGAACTGTTATACAGAAATAATTATTATGTACAGTAATATGCAACTCATACACGATACAATGAAAATAACCTATTAACACAATACGTAAATATGTAATATTTACAAAACTTATAATGTTCATGTTTCAGTGCAAGGCACAGACAGCTTCATGCTGGACACAGGTGATGGGCAGGCTATGGCTCTGCCAGTGGATGATGCATGAGGTGAGCAATCTCAATTAATCTTTGATTTCCATATCTAATTAGCAATGTCAAACAGCTTATGTAAACATTGAGGGTTGCATCAAGCATCCTAATAATTGAAACTTCCCAGTATAGAGGAGAGGGAGAGGGAGGGAGGAGAGGGAGAGGGAGAGGGAGAGGGAGAGGGAGGGAGAGAGAGGAGAGGGAGGGAGGGAGAGGAGGGAGAGGGAGAGAGAGCCATCATAAAAATAGCAGAGTGGGGGACTCAAGTTACAGGCAGTCACCACTAAAGTGGCAGGCATTAGGGCAATTATACTACAATAGCAATACACAAGAGCATGGTCAGCCCTAGAGTTGGTGGTGGACCAAGTTGGTGACTGGTAGAGTTACATAATAGGACAGAGGTCAATATCCACACTTTGTCACATCTACAATGATCTGTCACCTTCTAAATTCTAAACAATAATCATACTTACACATCACACACACACACACACACACACACACACACACACACACACACACACACACACACACACACACACACACACACACATACACACACACACACACACACACACACACACACACACACACACACACACACACACACACACACACACACACACACACACACACACACACACATGTTGGTGAGTGTACATACATTTTTAATCTAGTGAACATCTTGTATATTATGTGAGTAAATAGCATGTTGGGTAAGACTGAACCATGGCGACATACAGGTATAGTGACTCTATTCTTCAGTTACAGAAAACATGATTGACTATGTCAATAATAACGTACTAATTCAAATAAGTTACTAAAGGAACATGTTTTGGCATTCCAGATGTATCATCATCTGTGATGCCTGCACCACTGCCAGAACCTCCACCACAGCCTGAGCCAGGTGCCAGCTGGTTTATGCAAGTGGAGCCACTAAAGCAGCAGTTAACTGCTACTTTGACAGCTATGTTGACACAGTGGGCATCTGTGTATGACCATTCCTGTTGATTCCGCGTGTTGAGGATCGTTGAGAGAATATATACCCACTGTCCCCAAGAAACACACCAGTCAATGATTTTCGTGGCGACTCGAATGCTGCAAACAGCTGCGATTCCCTCAGGATTCTGGAATCTTGCGCTGAACCCGGCCACTTGGCAAATGGCAGTGCAGTTCATAATCCTCATGTCAGCATCACATATCAACTGCAACAGAGACAGATGACACTCATTTAATGTGCATGTTTTTATACATTAGTCAATGTATTTTTTTACTTTATATTATTAGTTATTACTAGTTTGTATGAAACTAAAACCGTGTCTTAAATTTTATTTAAGTGGTCTAAATTAGCACAGGGTGAAATAAATTATTTCTTTTGTAACTGATGCATTTCAAACAGCACTTTATTGTTAAATTTAAATGACACAGTAAAATAGTACCTGAATGTTTTTGCATTTAAACACATTTATAGCATTAAACATGCAAATACCAAAAAGTGAACATAGGTAAAAAGATCCAAGTATCCCACATAATTCCCTTGATCTGTCATAATAAAAACACCCTTTCCATTCAAGCAATAAACACCTAGCATGCAGGAATCTCTATTATATACTATACTGTCCTCAAAGTGTAGCCATGTGTTATCTATCAGCTGCAAGGAGCACTTGAACAAACAATAGTAGGAGCTGGTGGCTGTGGGCAGGTGTCTGGTGTTACTAATTGGAATTAAGTGGCCAGTGCAAATAAGGCTGCTACTTTAATCAGAGGAAACATCAGTGACTGGCACAAGAGGCAAAATTAACTGTTTCACAATGTACAGTGTATAGGTGTTTCACATAAGTGAATAATAATTATTATTCAAGGACCCTGTATATGTGGTCAAATCAATACATCATCATATTTGTGTCATTATTACATGATATATTCCTATATAGCTACAGTTGGTATGCTGTCAAATGTCAACAATGTAGGCAAGTAATGCTGTTTGAGAAACTCCTACCTCCCCTCAGACTATACAGAGCAAATATGTGTTAGCAGTCTTATTAGCAACAAAACAAAGCTGCTCACAGGTGACAACTAGACAATTTACCCTGCTTTCATTGGTATGACCTCAGTGATAATGGTTTTCTTTCTTACTAGAAAATGTGGTCAATTTTCAAATGATCTAGTGAAAATTTTGACTGAAGAAAAGCGAATGAAATCTAACTCTTCATTTAATAATAACCGTACTCAAATAAAAGTACTTGAAATATTATTTGAAAAAAAATCAAATAATTTAGGGAAGAATTTAAATACAAATTTATACAACCAATTCATTTTAAGTAGTGTCAAATACAATTACAAATAGTTAATACAATTTATTTATATTTCAATTATGAAGTTGTATTTAAATCTATGTTTGATCATGTATTCGTATACTTTTACAATGGTTGCTTTGGTACACACATGCACACGCAAAACAGTGCATTCCAGGTATTAAAGAAATAGTTCAGTAAATAGGTAATTACCCTAGTATGTTATAGTCACATTGCATAAAGGTTTTGGGAAATTTAAACTATTTGATAAATCACACGTTACCTGGACGTTTATCGAGTGAAAATTCTTCCTGTTGACATATTCGTGCTCGTGCGGACGTGGGTCCCGTCAATGCATGCCACCACGGTGGGGAATCCTGCTAGCCGGAGGAACTTCGCCTTGTGCCGGTCGGCTTGTTGTTGCGTCGGTAGCTGTATCTACTCATGCATCCGAGCGACCAAAGCGTTGGTCACACGGTAGATGGTTCGGGATGCGGTTGACTGGTCGATGCCGATGATCTCAGCCACCAAGTTCTAGAAACAAACTTGCATACATCCGCAAAGCCACTACAACTTGCAGAGTAGCCGGCAAGGGGCCTTGTCGCGTGTCGGGGTACTCTAAGTCGTCTCGCAGTTCATCTACGATTGTAAGGATATCGTGTCGGCGAAATCTAAACTTGTATAACTCCACGTCGTCGTGCATATCCAGTGGATTCCTCCTATCCCGGAATACCCGATTTCGCTTCAAATTCCTCCTGTGTTTACTTCTCCAAACTACCACGGTCGCCATTTTTTCACCACCGCCTAAGAGTTACACCTCCTAGCATACGAGCCCCGATCGCTCGGCCGCTATCAGTTGACATATGATACTTCGAAGTCAACACGGGCTGGTGACAGCCACTGTACTGCACGGCAGAAAGCCAATGCAGTCCCTGTATATACATAGCACTGCAGCAAGTTTTCTACATAATTACCACGTTATTTATTTACTGACATCAGTTAGCCAGTGTTGTTTAATTGTGTACAATGTGTTCAAACAGTTGCCTCACTAATATGCCAGTATGAAACAAATCAACAGGCTTTAACTTAGTATACAGTCTCTCACTGTGTGAGGGGTGAGTACAGCTTAGTACTATTTAATTTGTTATTTTACCAGATCGACAATTGTTGTAGTGTTTTACCAAAAAAGTCATTTAAAAATCAACCAACTGAAGTCCGTCCTCCAAAGACATTGGTGAGAACACCCAGACATATATAATTAATTATAATAAAAAAAACCCAGACCATGCAAAGTGGATGAGAGAATAGGGAAAACAACAACAAAACAGAGCTGCCAACAATACTAACAACAACAGTAGTAGAAAAGGTAAAAAGGTAGAAAAGTAGTAATATTACGATAGTCAACTAACTAATTATGCTGTGCAATAGTAATACAAAATTACAATGATTACATAAAATTAGGCAAACTACAACAAAATAGCAGGGATGTCATAGTAACAGGTTTCTTTAAAATGACCACAGTTTCTCTTTCATGTCCCCCTAAACATAAATAGTTTGGTCATTTCATGACGGGATGATGGCATATTCCCATGTGCGATAATCTGAGTATGTGTTTTGGCATATGTATTTGTCCGCACTGTCAGGTAAGCCCTGAAGACCCATCTTGTCAGGGCAGATAGATGCATGATCGATTTCAATCGCAATGACATAGATTCTATATAATCCGGGTCACAGCCCTTCCCCTAAGCTAGAGGCTACAGCCTATCCCACTTGATCATTATTCACATTGCCAAGGACCACAGTGACAACTATTTAGACCCCTACCCCAACACAGTGAACTAACTCAAAACATTCAACAGCTTGCCCTGCTGGCCTACTCCAGAAATTAATCATGAGCTGTCTTAACTAAGGCTAGGGGCACAACGACACATATCCAAGTTAAAAATTCCGTCTCAGCAGACTTGTTTACATTTATTACGTTGCTCAACAGTTCTATTCTATATATCCTGCCAGTGAGTATAGCACTTTCTGCCTGGCAAGTAGATGGCAGCCAGTGGTCCACGGCGGCTTCAGTGCTGTGGGCCAGCTTGTCACTCTAGTCTATAGGGGAAAGATTAATGATCTAACTCTGTGGCCATAACCCAGATTAGGGTAGAAACGCTGATTGGCTCTCAGGCCAACTACGAAATAAAAATTAAAATAACAATATACTTTTACAAGATAATGATATCCTATGAAAAGTTTCTAACATTGAAATTATATTAACACACAAATAAGTAAAAATTAAAATTTACAGTTGTTTATAAAATAAGAATTACGGCAGGATTAACCAGTATCCGTGGGGTGGCAGCATTGTTTAGCCCCACACGAATAACATACAAATTAAATAAGGATACCTTTTTATCAAATGATGCTCTATTATAAAAACTAGTCAAAGTTAACCTTATATTAACTCAAAATAAATAGAAATACAAATTTGCAGTTGTTTATAAAAATATAAATTACGGCAGGATTAATCAGTGTCCGTGAGGTGGCAGCATTGTATAGATCACGCGGATAAACAAACAAAAGTCGACTAAGTAACCAGACTGTCTTCTCGGCGTAGTTCCGCAGCCGACCGACAGTCGGTTAAGCGAGACTACAGATAGGGCGAAATGGAAGACCCTTGTTTCTGCCCTATGTGCCTTTGGACACGAAGAGGATTAAGAAGATGTCCAATATAAACTGTATGTTACTGGTATGATATAAGATATAAAGAATAAATACCGGGCTGCGGACGATGATGGCTATATATGTACGAATAATCTTCGCGCATTAAACGCAGCGTGGCTGTATACTTCCCAGATAAGTTGAGATGGTGTTCGATTGAACAGGTCTGCCAGGGAGTAAAGTGTAAAGCAGTTTGAGCAGTACTGACGACTGGATACTGCGCTATAAAATAATGTAGCTTTACTTTTATTTATTTAAAATGGAAAGCATGCCTGCATTCGGTGTAGACTGCCTGGTCATAACAAGTGTACACATGTACACCAGTTTGTTTAAAAGGTTGATATAATTTATTCCAATCGTTATATATATATATATATATATATATATATATATATATATATATATATATATATATATATCATATATATATATATACATATATATATATATATAACGATTGGAATAAATAAATATATATATTAATTTGTGAAAGTTAATTTTATGCCATTTAACCTTCAATCGGACACTAGGTTATAATCATATCCGACGATTTTGTTATTATCAGGACGGGTAGGGCCACGTCAAAATATGACATGTTCTTCAAACAAGCGTATCTCTATGCGATTCGTAAAACTAGGAACCAGTTACTCCTGAGATTTGACTGATTAGCCTTTCATTGAGACCTTTCCTGTAAAGAAAAACTTAACATATGAAAAACATACATCAGTTTATTTCAAAACAGATTAAACCCACTGATACAGCAATGCTATTTTCGTATTAACTATACTCACATTAAATGTGTGTGACTAGCATTAAAAGATGTTCAAAGACAGTCTTGCCACAACATAATGTATAATAATAATAAAACATTATAAAATATGCAAGTATCAAAAACACATCAGCACAATATAAAGCCACTTTACAAGGATTGCTATGATTAAAATACATATAATCACACATATCCATTAAAATATATATATAAATGATAACGCTACATTACAAGTGAACATTCCATTTATGACGAAAACAACATGGATTCATGTTAACATACAGATATCCGGTATTTTGCAAATATCAGCTCTAAATAAGCTACATAAAAAGAAACATGAACCACCATTGCGAAGCAATGATATCACACGGGTTAATTCAAACACTGAGCTGTGTCTACATACATTAATCAAATGTTGTTGGCGTACACATATAACCACCTTTAAAACGCTGTTAATCACACCGTGAAATATTGTTCCGCCATGGAGTAAAACCAACAACAACAGTAACAATAAAACCAACAACAGCAACAACAGCAACAACAACAACAACGTTATGGGAAAAACATTTAACTAAGCCCATTTGGGCAACAACATTGCCATATTTTGATTTTACAACGACAGAAAGAATTGCCGTCAAACGTTGCACAGACTGCATTGTTTATAATATGAACATTTCGCGGACGAAATAGAATAACTGCTTCACTGTTTGTGATTTAATAAAAACCATTTGTCGGGCAGCATAACTTTGAACAACGTTTTATTCCAGCACTAACAAACATTATACTTAACTTTGAGGAACTGACAACTTTCATTTAAATCTTACACGTGTTTTTCTTTCAACAACTCACTTAAATCTAAATCAGCACTGCATTAATCAGCTGATTATCAAATGCCCTACTACGTTCACGAGAAACAGAACCGACAATACTAAAATCGAACGAAAGCATGGACGCAACAACCACACGTGGGTGCCTGCTCCTCTAAGTGGAATTAGCTACAGGGTAGTAATTTGTATCACGAAGTCAGCTGTCTAGAACGTAGGCAAGTTGAAAATCAAATGGTGTTATGTTTGAAGCTTGTTCTGAAACTAGATATTTTAGCGTCGGAAACTTTCAAATTGCGAACATTATTAAGAGCTGAATAAATTAAACAAGCACAATTTGACAGGTGGCATACTTTCAATGTATGCATCGTAGTCGTAAGAGCCTATTAAATAAACACAATTAATCTATGATCAGACAACCTCGTTTTTGGAGAATAACTCTACTTAGACGCTACTGACTGTACTCAGACTTCATTGGCAGGATCAGGATCATCAACTTTTTCTGGGATGTCGTCATCGTTTCCGTTATCACCATCTTCTTCTTCCAATTCTTCTATCGCCGCCTCTATATCGTCGACCAATTCCTTCGTTACAGCCTCTGCATCGCGCACCGTGTCCAACATCGGTGTGTCGCTGTCGGTTTCGTCTAGTTCCATCTGCAGCTGGTGCTTCATCTTCTTCAGGCGTCCTCCCTCCAGATAGCGTAGCACCGAGATCGTTTTGTCGTCCAGTTTGCCGCCGCTCTCTCGTATGCATAACTGCTGCGGGTTGTGATATATCATGTTATCCGAACATTTCATCACGTGGCAATCGGCAAACCTGTTGCACTGCACAAAGCGCGAGAGGCTGCCCATATAGCGGAAGGTGTGTATGCCCCAAGCCATCACCTGTTGGCTGCACGGGTTGCCGGTGCCATCAGTTCTCGCCGACTGGCAGGTGTATGAAACTGAAAGCAAGAACAGTTAGGTAGGCTCGCGTGCAACATTGCCACATTTTTGCTTAACCACACGCGCGTTCTGAAGAGAGTAGGCGAGTTTAAATGCAGTCCCGCAAGCATACGTGAAATCCATGCACGCGTCACGCACGCTTTCTCTTCTCTCTATCACGCTGTCTGTCTGGGTTTTTTCTGTCTGTCTGTCTGTTTGTTTTTCTGTTCTGTCAGTCAGTCGGTCGGTCGGTCGGTCGGTCGGTCGGCCTGCCTGCCTGCCTGCCTGCCTGCCTGCCTGCCTGCCTGCCTGCCTGCCTGCCTGCCTGCCTGCCTGCCTGCCTGCCTGCCTGCCTGCCTGCCTGCCAGCCTGCCTCTATCACTCCACCCTCTTCCCTTCTTCCCTCCTTCCCTCGATCCCTCCCCCCTCTGTATTTCTGTCTATGACTGCATCTGTCACTCCATCACCACCCCTCCTTCCCTCGCTCCCTCCCCTCTCTCTCTCTCTCTCTCTCTCTCTCTCTCTCTCTCTCTCTCTCTCTCTCTCTCTCTCTCTCTCTCTTCTCTGTATGTCTGTCTGTCTGTCTGTCTGTCTGTCTGTCTCCCTCCCTCCCTCCCTCCCTCCCTCCCTCCCTCCCTCCCTCCTCCCTCCCTCCCTCCCTCCCTCCCTCCCTCCCTCCCTCCCTCCCTCCCTCCCTCCCTCCCTCCCTCCCTCCCTCCCTCCCTCCCTCCCTCCCTCCCCCTCCCTCCCTCCCTCCCTCCTCCTCCCTCCCTCTCCCTGTCCCTGTCCCTCTCTCTCTCTCTCTCACTCTCTTCTCTCTCTCTTCTCTCTCTCTCTCATCGCTCTCTCATCACTCTCTCATCGCTCTCTCCTCTCTCTCTCATCGCTCTCTTCTTCTTTCTCCTCTCTCTCTCTCTCTCTCTCTCTCTCTCTGCGACTGATTTGCATAGTATGCAGACATATACACTTAACAAGCTTCCATTTCGTGCGGTAAGCTCCAACCACTTAACACTTAGGACGGCGGTGAAACTGAGGTATTTGACGGTGGTTGTGTCGGCGTGACGTCATATTAACGTAAGCCAAACAAGTGCGACCACCGGCTGAGGTGTCACTTTTCACAAAATGATGACTGAAAGGTGACGTCTCAGCCGGTAGACATGTGATACGTTTAAATAACAGGAAGTGAACGTGTTCAGGCGGTACAGAGATCGCTCGGATCGGACGAACCATGAAGGAGCTACCAAGCGCTTGAATCTAGTTTTACGACGTGTTTGGAGTAGCTCATGTTTCGCTCGCTTAAATTGTTTTGATAATAATGTCAAGTGTCTTTAATAACCAGAGTACATACCGTCAAATGTTCTGTTTACTTGTTGATTCTTCGTGATGTCTTTCGAATTGTAAACCGTTCCTGCACTGGCCATTGCATCGTCCTGTTTTGTCATTTGGTGTCCAGCTTTAAGTTTGAAAGCCAGATTACGTCCCCAAAGCCTGTAGTAGGCCAGTGTAGTCATCTCCGTGCCCCGATAGAACAGTGAAATTGTTACGTGATAAACGTAATCTGCGGAGATAAAAGCAACATGAGACAGAAAGAAACGAAAGTACGCCTATCTTTCCATTAAACGTATACGTAATAATGCATGCAAACGATTGTCTTCATAGTCAATACAACACACATACATATACATTTGACATATATATATATTTGTGTGTGTATAAAATTTATATGTATCTATATATATTATATATATCGTTAATATATATATATATATATATATATATATATATTATAAATATTATATATATATATATATATATATATATATATAATATCGTTACTAAATATTCCTGTGACATGAAGTATAATTTACAGAAAAGCTCTGAAAAATGCCAGGCGCACTGCAGCTGTATGTACGTACATTTTGACGCGAGCCATGTAATTGCTGTTTCATTAACGGTCGGCTCAATGTATTCAGCAAGCAGACCCCCGGCTTCTTTGACTGAAAGAAGAAGTGTCGTGATTATATTTCATTGGTCTTCTGGATTTCCAGATATTCCTAGGAACATCAGATCATTTGTTTCGCAACACCATTTCTTGCCTAAAACTAAGTCATGTCAGCTTGTGGATTTCACAATAATGGAAACCAGGTGTCACCAATGACCAAATCATTGATACTGCAGAGATGCAAAAGTCTATCTCCATTTTCAGCAAGATTCATGCGTCCGTGCTATCCCGTTGTCCTCTATTTTGTATGTAATCCGCACCGACTTGTACATTTGTGCTGTAAGATCGTCGTCTGGTACTTTCCCTGAAGGCTGATAAATTATAGAGAAACTACGTGCTGGAGGTTAAATCAGCTACTCGGGGTCCTTAGCAAAGCGCTTCACGTTTGCGTTTCGTTAATCATCCAGAAAATAAACGTACACCTTAGTAAAGTTTCATAAATGTATAAACAAAAATCCATGTATAGTTCAAACAATTTGAACAATCCATAAATTAAGTTAGAAACTGTATTCGTCGCCTTCTACTTCTTGGTATAAAAACCATGCGGATCGTTTCAAATTGTTCGGAACTATGAATAATCGAGTTAGCCGTTCAGGAGGCAATCGCTAACATTCCCGCATGCACATTGCACACGCTCGGTTAGAATTTGATGGATAACAAGTACATAAGCAATATGAAGCTTAGGAACTAATCAGGTTGTTTTCAATACTCACGGGCGTCATGCCATTGCAGCTCGACAGCAAACACCTCGCTAGAGGACTGGTCGTTGTCTTTTCCTTTGAGCACTTTAACTATATAGTCTTTGTTTGTAACGTTGTTCTTGCAGCGAATAATAAACTCGCCCGATGAGCGAGTAACGAGTATACCTGCAACGACCAGTGTGAGTAGTTACAAAGACACATAAGACGCAGCCGTACACATATCGAAAAACGACCGACCGACCGACCGACCGACCGACCGACCGACCGACCGACCGACCGACCGACCGACCGACCGACCGACCGACCGACCGACCGACCGACCGACCGACCGACCGACCGACCGACCGACCGACCGACCGACCGACCGACCGACCGACCGACCGACCGACCGACCGACCGACCGACCGACCGACCGACCGACCGACCGACCGACCGACCGACCGACCGACCGACCGACCGACCGACCGACCGACCGACCGACCGACATCTACTAATAACATAAAATAAATAAGTTGATAACATTAAGGTAATAATTAAAAATTGCAAAAAGGTAGCATTTTACAAAGATCATTCTCAAGATTCACCAGAACAATCATCAAGAATTCAATGGTGAAATCCAGCAATATGCTTGACACGGAGGTTTTGAGAATAATAAAGCTTGCATTACATCGACGTGGGTGTACCAATTAAAAGATGGAAGCAATCGTACTGCACCATTGTACATCTGTGGTACATCGTCATCGAAACGATCCGGAGCAATGTTGTTCACGAACAATTCCAGCTCGCCTTGGTAATATTCCACCTTGATAATCGCTGACCCGCCGCACTGCATTGCTATCGCCTGCCAGATGGCAATACCAGGCGCTGCAGTAGAATAACACGCAACGGCTAACATCGACCGATAAACACACGGGTTATTTATGTCAGTAATAAGAATGTCTTCTTCGTCTTTGTTGAATACTTGAGAACGTAAGTGAAAGAAACAAAGTGTAGCAAATACAAGCCGAGGCTGTTACAAGTATACATGCACGTACGCATGCACGCACACAAGCACGCACGCTGTCACACGCACACAAACAAACCCGTGGTACAACGCAAACAGAAAGAGAATTTGTGCCTCAAGTCCTTGACAACTATCAGTATAAATCATTATCATGAAAAGAACAAAACAAAACAGCAGGGAGAGATCGTATCATGAAATAACAGTTTTGCACACACTACAATAATAGGCCTATATACGGCCCGCTACTACAATGACGAGATAATACGACACCTTTGCTTTACGACTGATGTTATACCGGCACATCAGTGAATAAATAACTATGTTTTTTCCGTGTGCTAGTGAAACAGATATATATATATATATATTCTTGGCCAGATTAGCATGTCCTTACTATAAAAACCTAGACACCAAAATTGTATAATGTGCGCACCCGATTTGTCCATCTGTTTTCTGTCGAGACGAACGATGCGTCCCTGCATATTGAAGAATGTGCTATGGATCAAAAAGAAATCGCCCAGACGTCTGAATCGAATCGCCCGCATTGAAAGGTGGGCTCGCAGGGTAGTAACCCATCCAGCGCCAAACATAAGAGCTGGAAATGAAGAAACAAGTCACACAAAGTCACACGTTTATTTTATAGACATTGTCTAAATGTATTACGTCAGGCAGACATTATACCAAACAACTACATCACTAGAAATAAAATAGAGGACAGCAAAAACTTTAAAAGCTCTCCTCCCTAATTTGGACGTGTAGCCATTTCCGTATCTGAATCATATTACGCTGTCTTGAGGCAAGTCCGGACGTTTAACCAGCGCATAGATGGAACAGGCACCACGCCGCTTTTATTAGTGAAGCCAACATACAATTGTACCCTCCGGCGGCTGTCGAGGATATCTAGTGTGTGCTTATGTTTTCTTTTGTAAAACAAAGCTCAACAACTTCAAACAGTCTTCTGTGAGATATATATGAGATGAATATCTAACACATAACCCGTCAGCATTGTGTCTGTATCCGTTTGCACTGCGTGTTCATCACTATGCTGACAATTAAGTATTCAGCGTAGATACCCTGCTTTTTAAATAATGGCAGGTACGTTGCTATCAATCTAGCTAAAGACTCTGGTTGGATGTGAGCTACATAATTCTGACATAATGCAACGTCGTTCAATTTTTTCAATGACTACCGACAACATGACCATCTCGTAATCATTTATTGAGGTAACGTGTAAAA
The DNA here is from genome assembly GCA_025642075.2 of Ridgeia piscesae. NCBI lineage: Eukaryota > Metazoa > Annelida > Polychaeta > Sabellida > Siboglinidae > Ridgeia > Ridgeia piscesae. The sequence goes on from JAODUO010001535.1 coordinate 20,943, forward strand.
AATGTAAGATGGGCATTTTCCCAGCCATGCTGCAATAAATGCGCGAAGACTATTCGTACACAAACATCCCCCTATGTCTATAGCCAGTTAGTCATTTATATAGCTGATTAAACTGAAGCAATGTAGAGGGAAACACTTGCCCAAGGTTTAACACGGCACCACAGGATGCAAACCCGGGTTCTCTTAGTCAAGATCGCGAAACTCTAGCCACTGTGTGCGCCACTACTGTGTCATGTTTCTTGATCACAGCACTGCCTGGTATACGTCACGTCATGTTATCGGTTAGTTATTTCGATAAATTGGCTTAACTCAGCCTCACCGCGAGCAGGCAGTGTGTAGCCGAAGCAGTTGTCGGTTGGGCGGAGTTCGTGGAACTTGAGCGCGTTGTGGGTGAACTTGCTGCACATGAGGTAGGGCAGCTGGTCAAGCAGCAGGTGCTGGGCGGGCCGCGTGACTCTGTCGAACCTGCTCGTGTGTCCGCCCCCGTGGTTGTACGGCACCAGCTTGGTGGCGTCGTAGCAGCACTCCTGCTGAGTGCCGCTCACCCTGCACAGACGACACGCCAAGTAGACACAAAGACGCGGCCTTCTACAGCGAACGGATAAAACAAGTTCTAAAAAACGAAATAACAACTATGAGCCCATAAGAACATTTTCATTCGAAACGATCCTTAAGCGAACACGTACCCGGGGAAGACAGTCTTGTAGCAAACCTCTGCCCCCGGATTGAGCAGAATATTCTTGACTTTCTCGTATCTCATGTCTGCGGCGGCGATCAACGAATCGCAAGGGCACGGGCCGTGATCCTTTCACGGGGAAAGATAAAATTGACTGATAAACAAAATGGGATTTCTTTACATCCTATTTATTATTGATCACGTGACCTATTCCCTAACCGACCCATCATCACAACGATGGCGTGACATCTGCATATATCGCGCACACCGTTTATTTTACCGGACTGTGCCTTCCATTTTTGTTATAAATAAAACGTTTGTAGGCAAATATTCTACCATCTATTCGACAGGTGGTTATTGTAATGCTCCACGTGTTCGGCATAAATTTCTGTTGGATTGACGAAAATGTTGCCAGGCAACAGATCACGTGATTATTGGTTATGTAATACCATATGAATAATACGGCATTACATAGTTATAAGTTGATTGTAGTGCTAACTATTAACTGCGTTTGTGTGTGTGTTTGTGTGTTTGTGTGTTTGTGTGTTGTGTGTGTGTGTGTGTGTGTGTGTGTGTGTGTGTGTGTGTGTGTGTGTGTGTGTGTGTGTGTGTGTGTGTGTGTGTGTGTGTGTGTGTGTGTGTGTGTGTGTGTGTGTGTGTGTGTGTGTGTGTGTGTGTGTGTGTGTGTGTGTGTGTGTGTGTGCTTGCGTATGTGTGTGTTCGTGCGTACATGCGTGTGGGCATTAGTGCGGACAAAGCTTGTATAAAGGTAATGACCGATAATTTTAAAGCTTTTTCGAAATCAGAAATATGTACGTAATTTTATAACCCCCATATCATACAATCACGTACTTGCATGTACATGCACTGTCACACATCCCCACAATTGCATATTAAATCAGGTGATCCATGATTTCGACAAAGTATAATTGTGTATGCTGACGGAAGAAACAATCTAATTTAGCATTTCTTTGCGCGCCCAAAGGACATACTGCGTTGTCGAGCAGAAGGAAGAATTTAACGAGTGTGCGTGATCGGAACAGCTTCCCATCTCAAAGCCACACAGCTGCAGTTGTTTCGTGCCAACCGTCTGTTCATACTAACGTTCTTATTATATTTATATTACATAGATCGGAGAGTCATATAGATCAAGTTTGTTTTCTTACAAACCTCCCACACCAAAGCGTCCCCGATGTTGTTGTCGTTGTCATACCAGTCTGTGCAAGGTTTATTGAAAGCTAACTGCAAGAACTTCGCAACCTTTTCCGCCGGAAGCTGACTCAGCGTAGTATCGGCCAAGAATTGGACGAACTGAGGTTTATCTTCTTCGTCATCATCAGCATGCTTAGCAATAGCGGCCTCGATGTACAGGTTGAAGTACCAACTGAAGATTTGCACTTTGGAGTGGACGGCTACTTTCTGACCACTGGAAAGATGGAATTACATTTTAGTACGAGAGAAAGAGAGAGAGAGAGAGAGAGGCGTAGCGAAAAGGGGAAGGAGGATGGGAGAAAGGCAAGGGAGAGGGAGGCTGAGAGAGAGAGAGAGAGAGAGAGAGAGAGAGAGAGAGAGAGAGGAGGAGAGAGAGGGAGAGAGAGAGAGGAGGAGAGAGAGTGGCAGAGGGCGGGAGAGAAGGGGAGAGAGGGGGACGGAGGGGAGGAGGGAGAGGAAGACAGGGAGAGAGGGATATGACGAGGGCTAGAGAAACAAACTGGGGACGTGGGAGGGAGGGATAGAGGGAGAAAGGGAGAGTATTTTAAAATATAAAAATATGACTGGGATGACGTTGCAAGATAAAACTGAGGTAGAACGTTATTTATGGGGAAAAATCCTTAATGCCATTTTGCCCTTATTACCAAAGACACAGGTTGAACAACAGCACCCGAGTATACGTTACACTCCGGTTCCCCATAAATAGGTAGACGGACGAACGGACGGACGGACGGACGGACGGACGGACGGACGGACGGACGGACGGACGGACGGACGGACGGACGGACGGACGGACGGACGGACGGACGGACGGACGGACGGACGGACGGATAGCTTTATTTGTCATTTTTGACAAGAATATTTGGTGTTAAATTGCAATATATATTGGAGCCATGTACATACAATTACATGACATGCAATAAAACTTAAACTAAATCAATGATATTGTAATGTCCTTTAAAAAATTATCCATTTAAAATTATTATATTCAGCTATGAATAAATAAATATATATATATATATATATAAATATATATATATATATATATATATATATATATATATACATATATCTAAAATGAGAAACTAGCCATATACAATTATTAAAGTATACATGTATTATAAAGTCACATAATGAACAAATCCGAGAACTACCACGACGTATATTGTAAAGTGTTATGAGTTATGTGTTATGTTGTATAGGAGATAGTTGGTGATGCTTACATGAATATTAACATCATCATCTCATCATCGTCAGACTTGACGACGACGCACATCTGTTGACTATTGACATATAATGTGATATCCACTCACATCACTATGGAGCAATGATGCATAAATTTATATATAGAGTTGAATTACTTTAATTCGTTAATATTTTTGGTTAAATACACATTGTTTGTAAAACGGAGGAGGTGTAACAAGACATCATAGCGGGTGCTACACGCCAATTTTGTAGGAAGCTCTACAATTCCTAACTACAGGTAATAACAGTTTCTTATCGGTGAATTTGAATTGTACGCTCGAACTACCGACTTTACCACGCTTTGTTATCATTTATAAGTGCACGCAGCAAGACGCACCTACTGCCCGCTTCTTCCACTGAGATCGTGCCCACGAGGTTGAACGGCATATCTGAAGACATTTCGTTCTTGTCCGGTTTGAAGGTCAAGCTGCCGGTGTTTGCGACATTTGTCTTCACAGGTAATGGTGCATATTGCATCTTATCGTACGGATCATCGTCCCCTCCCACATCTCTGTAACAACATTGATGTCATACGGACTGTGTAATTGGCAGTGACCGTACATTCATATCCACATACAAATATCACTTTTAGCTATTTATTCAATTGATTTAGTTTATACTATTCAGATATTTTAATTAGTTATAATTTCACTTATTCAGGTTGTATATACCATTTATATTTTTAATAAGCTACTTTGCTGAATGTTTTATATCTTTTATCTGACACTTTAGTTAGTCATAATTTTATACATTCAGAATGTAGCCCATTTACAGTTTTATTATTCTACTTCATATTTTCGTTTTATAATGTTATTATTATTATTATATTCTAGTTAGTAAAAATTTCATATATAGTTATATGTAGTTATAATTACATTTATAGTTTTACTAATAAACTTTAATGAATTGTTTTATCAGTTGTAATGCTTTTATTGTACGTTTCAGCGGATATGGCTGCCATAGCGAATAAATGTCATTATTATGTATTATTATTTTATCATTGCATTTCATCATCACTATGTTATGCGCTTAGTGATACATAACAGCTGTCAATATTATCGACAATGATGTCCACTAATTACCTAAAACGAACTGGTCACTGTTGCATTTCTGCATTCAGGCTAGTGAACATAATTATGTCCTGGTTGCAAAATAAATGTGACGTTTGACAACTTACTAAAACTTCTGAAGGCCCCTACTCAATGTAGACAACAGTCGAGGGGACCTCTTTCACTGACCTAACATGAAGACACCAATCTGGAGGCTCCAAATTTCACCTAACAAGATATATTAAAAACACACACGTTGTGTAACTTTTAGTTATAACAATCAGTTGATGATAATTAAATATGTGCTCGTGGTACACTGTGCCCAACTCCTCATGCGGAATTCTCGTTACCACATTTTACATAGTCAAAAGACTAGCCCTGTCATGTCCTTCCAGTTTCTTCTCCACTAGCTGCCTTAGGACAAACATCCCATCTTCCTTATCTAAACCCCTGCTGTTCTTCACCGATTTCCCCTTCCACTACTGCTTTTATTCTGCCATCCAGGATTCTTTCAAGCAACTTCAACATATTGCTTAACAACGCCGGTGTATTTTCTTTAATCTACCATGTCTGGTTCTTGCTCTTCGAGGCGATTTCTCCTTTACCAGACGTCCTGCCACACAGCTCCTCCGCTCATCCAAGGAATGCATCTTTCAAGAATTTCCATTCTTCTTCCACCGATATATATATATTATATATATATATATATATATAATATATATAATTTACGGATAAAATCATGACATTGCGTACTTTTAAAGGAATTGGTTGTTCGACATTTAAAAACGCTTAATGTTGACTGTGAAAATGTTCGTCTGGGCAAATTCATTTACGCACGGACCTTACATAATTGTAGACGATGTTCACTTTGTCAGTTTTGAACATATGTTTGGGCCAAGTCACGGTTAAGGTTTTTCCAAATTCTCCCCACTTGGGTTCGCTAAGAAGAGAGACCGTCCGAGTGCGATCTTCATTAACTATAAACGAGAAAGCAGTAGTTCAACTAAACATTTTCAGTAACATTTAGTTAGCCCATTGGGTAACTCAAATAGCCACCATTCAATGGAGTAGGGCATGGTGTCAGATAGGTCCGAAAGAACATAAACTCGCTCGCGCAGGTACACAAATGAACGTACACTGGCGTGAACACACACGCACACGCACACGCACACGCACACGCACACGCACACGCACACGCACACACTTGCATAATGTCAACTTTCAGCCTAACATCGAAAGTATACTGAACTGTCTACATAAAATGTGCAAAACAAAACTTTCCAAATGTCAACTTGCAACATTACCCAGAAAGTATACTGAACTAGCTATGTAAAATGTGCAATACATTAACTTCATCAATGTCAACTTGCAGCCTTACCCAGAAAATATACTGAACTAGCTATGTAAAATGTGCAATACATTAACTTCATCAATGTCAACTTGCAGCCTTACCCAGAAAGTATGCTGAACTAGCTATGTAAACTGTGCAAAACATTAACTTCATAACTGTCAACTTGCAGCCTTACCTAGAATGTATGCTGAACTAGCTATGTAAAATGTGCAATACATTAACTTCATAAATGTCAACTTGCAGCCTTACAACTAACTTAAGTTGACTGGCTATGTAAGACGTGCAGAACATTAACTTTGTAAATGTCAGCTTGCGGCCTCACCCAGGAAGTATGTTGAACTGGCTATGTACGATGCGCCGTTATCCAGTGACACCTCCATTTTGACTTGACCGGTTCTTCCAATCATAGGGACGATACAAGAGACGGCAATGTCATTCAGTTTCTCACCAACAACTTTATATATCCCGTCAAAGCGAAACATTACATTCACCTGTTTATTTAAGCAAAGCCCCATTAGTCTGATACGATATCCGCCGAATGCATGTCCAACGTTTGGTGATACAGTTATTATTTGTTTACCTGCAAGATAAAAACAGACAGTCATCATACAGCACAACTATGGCTCAGATTTTTGCTACAATCATAACTTGGCATAATTATGATTATAGTCACCGGTTCTCAAGTAATCAAATTGGTAAAACAACACGTAGCCTTCATATAATTTAAGGATTGTGCAAAAGTGTTGAACACATGGGAAATGTACTTAATTTGCATTATTGCTGCCAAAACAACAATTATTTAGGTTTCCCCCTAGAATATATCAAATTCCATAAAACAGTTGCCTTTGCGGAATAATAAGAAGTTTAGGTGAACTGAGTACCGTACCATCTTTAGCACACGGGTTATAGTAGGATATATATTTTCGGCGGTCAACTCTAAACAGCAGAACTCCAGGGACGCCTATATTTGATTCATCAACAAGTCCTTTAACTGATTCACGCAACCCTTGCGGCATCGCGAACGAGTCCCAGTGATTCCCGGCGTCAAATCCGACCTACAAAAATCACCATGAATTCGTTCATCGTCACCATCATCATATACCAGACACTGGCACAACGATATTGAATATTATTATTTTATTATTAAAAGTGTTTTCCGCAATCGCGGCAGCCAGCTTGCACAAGCAACTCGCGCTCCTATAGCCGTGTTCTCTTGTATTGTTCAATACAGTTTGCACCACTTATTTTTTTGATGGTGATCCGACACAAATGTTCCAAGTCGGCCTTCGGCTTCAAACGTATGTCGATCTGCTGCAGGTCGGTGTCGATGGTCCCGTGAAAGCTGGTTCTGGGTCAGCCGCGATATCGACATTGCCTGGTTTGCTGGCGCATTCTCGTCCAGGCGTAGGACGTGGCCAGTGGCGCCGTCGCATGTCCGTCACAGCCGCGCTCATTTGTCGGCACTGACTTCACTTCACTTCACTTTATTTTATTGTCCTTAAAAAGGATATGCATTTTACAACTCATGATCACATCTAAAATATATGGGATGGTCTCAACAAAATGCAAATGAATTTCCAGATGTATCCACTACAAGAACTCATTTAGCATTCAACATTCTAATGGCCACCGGCACAAAACACCTGCTATAGCGAGATGTTTTACACTGACACCGTTCATACAACTTCTGGTTGTTTATACTCGGTGGCCAGTGAATCCCGACGAGTGAGTGGAGTTGCTTCCGAAGGAAGGCATCCATTTTCCCGTCGAGCGCTAGAATGCATTTTATATACGCTATCGCAGTGGCTCGCTGGCGTGTTGTCTGTGCAGTCACAGAGACCACAATGAATGGAGAGCATTGACCGCAAGCATTTTTCTGTGGGAAAGGTCCTCATCGTCTCCGAGCTGGGATTCAAGTTGCTTTGTCGTTCTCTTTTCTTGTCGACGTAAAATACAAGAACCACTTGCCCAGTACTGCTGTTGCGAACTCAAGTCAGTACGTCTGCATATAGTACCTCGTTGGGTAAGTTATGGTCGGCTGGTGGTCGGCGTGGAAGACATCCGCGCAACGTACGAAGGGCTGCTTCGAGGTGTGCTGTGGTGAGTACTGGTGACAGCGAGTCCCCTTGTGGAATGCCGACTGTGGGGTTTAATGGGACAGACAGCGCATCATCAATAATGACGGTGATTTTCATCCCCGATAGTAGACGCCGCATGATTCGGACGTTGTATGGACCAAGGAACGAATGGAAAACATCCAGGAGGTCCTTTCGACGGACTGTATCGAACTCACTTGATATGTCGGTACCCAGAATTTCGATCACATACTTGTATCATTGGTACTTAGCAATGATCCACCGATATCCCAGTGTCACATCGGCTGTTGACCGTCTGTGTCGATATCTGCTTTGGGATGGTGAAAGGAAGTCATCCACTTTGTCGGAGATCCGCTGCAATGTGCACAGAGATAACGTCCTTCGCAGAGTCGTCAGTAGCACTGTTGGTCTTAGGCTCTTCAGCGATGCTGAAGAACCATGTAAAATAAACCTAAGTTCTTATACAACGAAGTTTCTATTCATTTGGATGCTTTCGAACAGCTTCTCTGGCATCTGTTCAGTCACGCTAAACGTGATACGCAATGAACAATCCGCACATATGTCTACCATCATACCGTATATAACCAGGCATGAAGCAACGTTGGAGAAGGAACGTGCCAAAGATTCGTCACGACAGCAGTTTTATGAACCGACAGTCCGACGCTTTACGCACTGCGCTTACATGAAACAAAAACCTTATGAGCGATTAACAGACAGAGCGGATGCTCCCAGAACAGACGCTATAAACTCTAAAGAGAAGAGGACGTCTAATACTGTGACCAATTGGGAAAACGGGGAACAACAGGTTTGGCGCGGTTGCGAAGGAGAGAGGACTAAAAACACGACGGGTGGAGCGGGTGGTGGAGACAACAACGAAATGGGATTGTGACAGGGACGAAAAACAAATGTTTCAGTCTCCCTGTCGGTCTCCCCATATTGATGCCAGTCTCCCCGTCGGTCTCCCCATATTGATGCCAGTCTCCCCGTCGGTCTCCCCATATTGATGCCAGTCTCCCCGTCGGTCTCCCCATATTGATGCTAGTCTCCCCGTCGGTCTCCCCATATTGATGCCAGTCTCCCCGTCGGTCTCCCCATATTGATGCCAGTCTCCCCGTCGGTCTCCCCATATTGATGCCAGTCTCCCCGTCGGTCTCCCCATATTGATGCCAGTCTCCCCGTCGGTCTCCCCATATTGATGCCAGTCTCCCCGTCGGTCTCCCCATATTGATGCCAGTCTCCCCGTCGTCTCCCCATATTGATGCCAGTCTCCCCGTCGGTCTCCCCATATTGATGCCAGTCTCCCCGTCGGTCTCCCCATATTGATGCCAGTCTCCCCGTCGGCCTCCCCATATTGATGCCAGTCTCCCCGTCGGTCTCCCCATATTGATGCCAGTCTCCCCGTCGGTCTCCCCATATTGATGCCAGTCTCCCCGTCGGTCTCCCCATATTGATGCCAGTCTCCCCGTCGGTCTCCCCATATTGATGCCAGTCTCCCCGTCGGTCTCCCCATATTGATGCCAGTCTCCCTGTCGGTCTCCCCATATTGATGCCAGTCTCCCCGTCGGTCTCCCCATATTGATGCCAGTCTCCCCGTCGGTCTCCCCATATTGATGCCAGTCTCCCCGTCGGTCTCCCCATATTGATGCCAGTCTCCCCGTCGGTCTCCCCATATTGATGCTAGTGTCCCCGTCGGTCTCCCCATATTGATGCCAGTCTCCCTGTCGGTCTCCCCATATTGATGCCAGTCTCCCCGTCGGTCTCCCCATATTGATGCTAGTCTCCCCGTCGGTCTCCCCATATTGATGCCAGTCTCCCCGTCGGTCTCCCCATACTGATGCCAGTCTCCCCGTCTGTCTCCCCATATTGATGCCAGTCTCCCCGTCGGTCTCCCCATATTGATGCCAGTCTCCCCGTCGGTCTCCCCATATTGATGCCAGTCTCCCCGTCGGTCTCCCCATATTGATGCCAGTCTCCCCGTCTGTCTCCCCATATTGATGCCAGTCTCCCCGTCGGTCTCCCCATATTGATGCCAGTCTCCCCGTCGGTCTCCCCATATTGATGCCAGTCTCCCCGTCGGTCTCCCCATATTGATGCTAGTCTCCCCGTCGGTCTCCCCATATTGATGCCAGTCTCCCCGTCGGTCTCCCCATATTGATGCCAGTCTCCCCGTCTGTCTCCCCATATTGATGCCAGTCTCCCCGTCTGTCTCCCCATATTGATGCCAGTCTCCCCGTCGGTCTCCCCATATTGATGCCAGTCTCCCCGTCGGTCTCCCCATATTGATGCCAGTCTCCCCGTCTGTCTCCCCATATTGATGCCAGTCTCCCCGTCGGTCTCCCATATTGATGCCAGTCTCCCCGTCGGCCTCCCCATATTGATGCTAGTCTCCCCGTCGGTCTCCCCATATTGATGCCAGTCTCCCCGTCGGTCTCCCCATATTGATGCCAGTCTCCCCGTCGGTCTCCCCATATTGATGCCAGTCTCCCCGTCGGTCTCCCCATATTGATGCCAGTCTCCCCGTCGGTCTCCCCATATCGATGCCAGTCTCCCTGTCGGTCTCCCCATATTGATGCCAGTCTCCCCGTCGGTCTCCCCATATTGATGCCAGTCTCCCCGTCGGTCTCCCCATATCGATGCCAGTCTCCCCGTCGGTCTCCCCATATTGATGCCAGTCTCCCCGTCGGTCTCCCCATATTGATGCCAGTCTCCCCGTCGGCCTCCCCATATTACTGCCAGGCCTCAAAAAGAGCGCTGCAAACAGCCTTACTTAAAAAGCAATTCACGGTTTATCTGGAATATATAATATTACACGTAATAGACATTTTCTATAACTAACCAATGTCATTGTAAAATGTAGTTTTAAAATGTGTTTAATTACAAAGTCAGGTACGATTTTATTTATGACAGTCATATAATAATAAATACTCGGTAGTACTTGACAACAAATCAGAACTGCACGCTTATTTTAAGCAACATAAATAAAGAGAATATCTTACGGGACATCAGTTCAGAATATCACGTGAGTGTATGCGTATCTGCTAGCCGTATATACATTCTTACCTCAAGATCTTACCTCAAGACCGGTCAATAGTTGCCCAAAACTGAGCATTGAGACCGTCTGAAGATTTATTTTCTGATGTTGCAGTTTCTCTATTGAGAAACATTCACACTAAAGCGACACATATGTAGAACATTCGAGTAATCAGTGAGAAACTGACACGTGTTTTCACTTACCTGAGCATAGTAAGTGCTGGCGTGCCCTCTGCCCTTGCTGATTTTGTCGTATGTGAAGAGGACAAAAGAGCGTTTACCGTCTGTCGTTAACACTGCTTGGAACGAATTAACCTGAATAATGTAACACAGGTATAACATAATACATTAATTACATTCAGGTATCTTATTGCATTTTTAAATAAAATAAAATCTTCCTTAATCCTACTTTTTTCAGCGAGATGTTCTGGCTTGATGACTGAGCTTATTACTTCATTGACTTTATAGTGATAGGGACTTGAAACTATCTTTTGCAAATATTCTCTCATTAAAAAAAAATCGTTTTCCCACCCTAAACCTGCACCAGTCCAATTATGACTCGTGCCTGTACCCATTCACAATTACGATTAATTAAATATTGTTGTATTTTAAAAGAGTTTTACCTTTGCCATTTTAATGTGCGGTAATAAAGAATTGTTTATTATTGTTATAATTATATATACAGTGTAGCTATACATGTATATATATATATATTATTATTTATAATATATATATATATATATATATATATATATATATATAAATAATTATGTATATATATTATACATAATATATATATTATACATAATATATATATTATACATAATATATATATATTATATTATATTATATATATATATATATATATATATATATATATCATCATCATCATCATCATCATCATCATCATCATCATCATCATCATCGATGTGCAGCCTTCGCCCAATCACGGGACGCTATGGTATGCTGGAAGTACGCATGAGTTGTAGGTGTCTTCAAACATGTCCCAATGTTACCCTTGAAGATCTCGCGACACGCCTCTCGGCTATTTCCATGCTCACTCCGGCGACGGAAGTCTCGATATCCCTCCTTTCTTGCTGACCATACCTCTCTTGAGAACCAAACGAATGGCTAGGCTGGTAGCCTCTAGAGATCCGATAAGCAGAGCAGTGGCTGGACTGCCTGCCTTTACGCGAGAACTCAGCCGTTGGTCAGCGCCGCTAGCGGCCAACGGAGTGTCCATAAGAGATCGTACAGGGGTCAGGAAAGCGATGGGAGTCGGCTTGCATATGTCGGTGGATGGACGCGGCCTTTCAGGCAGCCTGGGGACGGGCTTCGTGAACCAATGGATGGTATCAGGGAACGCTCTGATGTCCGGGCACAGTTTCGTAAACTGTGTCCGACTGAAGTGCAATCTCTCGTATACCAAAGCCCGGGCCGCACGTGGCCGCCCCGATAAACCGGTAGCTTGCGACGCCTGCCGGAGCCATGAGACTCTCGCACACATCCTGCAGACTTGTCCTCGAACGCATACACCACGCGTGAGCCGTCACGATCGTGTAAACAAGTATCTCGCAGAGGTTCTGAAGAGGAAAGGCTTCACCACGCGTGTGGAGCCCGCGATTCCCACCCCTGCCGGGATACGGTACCCAGACCTCGTGGTCTGGAAGGATGGTATGTGTATGGTGCTCGACACTACCATCGTCTCTGATCATAAGAATCCCGACGACGCGCACGAGCGCAAGGTCGTATACTACGACCAGCCCGCGATAAGGGGCTGGGCCGAGGTAGTATCAGGGATCGCCGCTGACGAGATAAAATTCTCAGTGTGCGTGCTCACATGGCGAGGAGCTCCCTCCCAACGCTCGGTGAGGGAGCTCCAGACCATCGGTGTTACTAAGTCCAACTGGCAGTTGCTTAGTATTAAGACTCTGGAAGGGGGCGTAGAATGTTACGCTCACTTCTCGAAAGTGAAGGTGAGCCAGCTTGAGTCCGACTCAACTGGTCCGAGTATATACTACGAGGCCGTTCCACATTGTCTTGCTCTCGGAGACATTAAATAAACTGAGACAATGTGTACCTTGTCTGTTACCATGTAATGCTGTCCATCCGGCCGTGGTGAATCTTCTTTGAATCTCCTTTATATATATATATATATATATATATATATATATATATATATATATATCATCATCATAAACATATATATCATCATAAACATTGTATTATCGCACATTAATATGAACGAACTTTACCAAGATAAGTGTGTGTGTGTGTGTGTGTGTGTGTGTGTGTGTGTGTGTGTGTGTGTGCGTGCGTGCGTGCGTGCGTGCGTGTGTGTATTTATAAATTATTATACTTAGGCATATATTATGTATTTGCCCTATATTCGTCATACCGGCTCAAGCGACAGTTTTGTGATATTCCGTATCCACATCTTCATATTGGACCACGTGACAACCAAAACTGTGGATGGAGTATAATCAGGGTAACGGCGTCGCACGTGGTCCATCACCTGTAAACAGTAGCTTGTAGAATCACACATAAATCAGGAAACTTCGCGGTGTCGTAAAATGTCACTGGAACTGCTAATTGAAATGCACCGACCACAAGTCGCTGGGTTTCGCAACAAACTGTGTAGAAAAACTCGCTACAAACGGGCATTGCCATTGAACAGGTTGACCATATTTTTGAGTATATTTAATTCAGATTGGGAATAAAAAGTTAATTTCACTTACTAGTAACAATGATCAATAGCAGCGTGTTTATATCGTAAGAACAGCCTGAATTAGCTTGGTTTCCTTCCCTGCATCGATCGCCTCGTCTCGTATTAAAAACGGTAATTAAGACGTCATCTCAGGTACATAGATATAAAATTAATGTCATTATGACATTCAATGTTGTCCTAGTCTCGCTTAACCGACTGCCGGTCGGCTGCGGAACTGGTGCGTGTTCGGGTTTTGAATATAATTTTTTTATCCGCGTGATCTATACAATGCTGCCACCTCACGGACAGGTTAATCCTGCCGTCATTTATCAACTGCAAATTTGTATTTCTATTTTTTTGTGTTAATATAAGTTTAATTTTGAATAGTTTTTTTTATATAATTATAATAGAGCATTATTTGATAAAAGGGTATCCTTATTTAATGTGTATGTTATTCGTGTGGGGCTAAACAATGCTGCCACCTCACGAAACTGTTTAATCCTGCCGTAATTCTGATTTTATAAACAACTGTAAATTTGAATTTTTACTTATTTTTGTGTTAATATAAGTTCAATGTTGAATACTTTTCATAGGATATCGTTATCTTGTAAAAGTATATCGTTATTTTAATTTTATTTCGTAGTTGGCCTGATAGCTAATCAGCGTCTCTACCGTAATCTGGGGTAAGGCCTAACAAATGCAGAGCCTTTCTTTCCCCAGGCAGAGTTGAGGGGCGTAACATTTTGAAGAAGGGAGGGTCTGACGCCAACGCGCTCACAAATTATCGCCCAATATCTAACATCACGTTTGTGGCGAAGACGACTGAGCGTTTCGTTGCACAACAGGTACAACATTTCATGGAGGAGAACGGTATTTATGGGATTTATCAAAGTGCGTACCGTGCGCACCATAGTGCGGAAACCGCACTCGTGCGGATACACAACGACATCGCCCATTCGATTGACAATCGCCAGAGTGTGCTCCTCGTGCTACTCGATCTAAGTGCGGCCTTCGACACCATCGACCATACAATACTGCTGCGACGGTTGTCTGGATACGGGTTATCTGGGGACGTTCTCGCCTGGCTGACATCTTAGTTGTGTGATCGGTCATATGTCGTACGAGTAAAGAGTGGCGTGTCGGAATCAGACATCATAACTACAGGAGTGCCACAAGGGACAGTCCTTGGACCGCTACTGTTCAACGCGTACATCGCACCACTGACGACACTTTTACGAAAGCACAACATTCGCCACCACATATACGCAGACGACACCCAACTGTACATCAATTTCCCACCAACCGACCACACACAAGCCCTCGCGCGTATGGAAGCCTGCTTACAAGACGCGAAAGCATGGCTCTGTGATAACGGACTCGTGATGAATAACAACAAGTCACAAGCCATTGTCATCCATTCATCAAGCCTGCGTACACCAACCTCGTTAACCCGCGTCAACATATGTGGCCAGCTCGTCGAAACTTCCCCCGTTATACGGGATCTAGGATTCAATGTCGACGCAAACCTAACTATGACGTCACAAGTGGCCAACATGTGTCGCTCCGCCTACTACCATCTGTCACGAATCGCCAAGATACGAGACTCCATCAGTACCACTGTATGTAAGAGTCTCATACACGGACTCGTAACTTCGCGACTTGACTACGGCAACGCAATATTATACGGCATAAGTGATCGTCACATGCACCGTCTGGAAATGGTCCAGCGGTCTGCGGCACGAATTGTCAGACAAATTCGGCGGGGCGACCGGCAGTCCATGACAACAATACTGCGGCAGTTACACTGGCTGCCTGTCAGAAAGCGAATCGATTTTAAACTACTTGTACTTGTGCACAGGGCCATATACAATGGCACGCCGGAGTATCTTGCGGCACTGCTACGCCGCCACACACCTCCCCGTTCGCTGCGCTCTGCAGGCGGGTTACTGCTAGAGGTGCCCAGAGTCAACCTGGAACGTTTCGGCCGCCGTGCATTTGCCTGTGCAGGACCCACTCTGTGGAACTAACTTTCAAGGAACATACGTGACAACAGCAACATTTCACAGTTCAAGAAGCAATTAAAGACACTTTTATTTTCCACATAACTAGTTTCACACAACGAACATTATATTTTAGCTAATTTATTATTACGATATATACGTATATTATTTATCTTATTTATTTTTATTACTATCAGTGCTGTATAACGGGTTCTATATTTTGTCTGTAATGTCTATGTTTAATATTCATTTTTGTTAAACGATTTTTTAATTTATACATAGCCAATTTTACACGGTTTTTATCATAGTGTCTCATTACTTTATATTATTATCATTATTACTGTCACCATTATTTTAATCAGTATACGCAAATTTACATGTATGTACACACCCGTGAACGGGACAGCCGTCCCGGATTTGATGGTGTCAAAATAAAGTTATTATTATTATTAAAAGTGCTGCCACCCCACGGAGCCTGGGTAACAGAGGCTAATGTTGTCCGAGCAAAGTGGTAACTGATATGTTGCCTTTTAGCAAGCTTACTTGAAATGTTATCTAAGAACAAGTTTTTTCACCTTTTTAAGAATATCTGTGTGTTGAGCTGAAGGTCCGGATGAGATTATTATTATTATTATTATCTTGTATAATACAATTATTATTTTTGGTTACCGTTTTGACGTCACGAATAAATGAAAATAACGTGAAAATTTGAAAAAGGTAACTTTTGTTGTATAAAAAAAACCATATCCAGCCTTTAGGATTGCTCAAAGCTAGGCTTTTATTCCCTAGCAGACATGTTCAATCGTACACCAGCTAGCCTTCTATGGGACTGTTTCACAAAAGGTAATGAATGATCTTATAAATCATTGGGCCAGTTTCATTAAGAAGTTATGCTCTTAAGGATTGTTTTCCTGAAACAATAAAAAATGCGTTTCATTAACGTGATCGTTATACAAGTCTTAAGTTGCGGAACAAAATATCAGTAATTAACCAAGAAACTCTATTTATACCCTGCTGATGCTTATACTGGCAGAGACCTGAGCTTGTTTGCTACAATAAATAAACAAGAGTTATTGTTGTTGATAAAGGTCATTTAATAAATGTACTCAAAACTCCTCAAGACAGTATAGATACATTTAGAAAATGACAATATTAGCAAAGGTGGGGTGTTAACAATGTTTTCCCCACCCGGCCTCTTGTAACAGAGGCCCCACTCCCCACCCCAGGGCTCTGCCAGTGAAAATAAATGTAAAAACGAATATAACCAGGTTGCCAGTCATGCTGAAACAACACATTATTAAACACTTATTGGAAACAAACAACGGAGTGCTATAAAATTAGGGTTAACGCAATTGTCAGTCATACTGCAACAACTTATTAATGTTTTGTCCATAGGTGAAACAGGTGTCAGTCATACTGCAACTGGGAAAAATTCTTATATAGTATGGACAGGTGCGAACGACAGCACTAAGTGTAAAAGAACATAAGTATGGGTCAGGGTGGGATTGGTCATGCTCCATATTGCCCTGAGGACTAAAGTGAATGCCAGTCATGCTGAAGCATCAACTACGTTGGTACGGAATAAAGCGGCAAGGAAACCGAATTACCCATTAACGGGAAGAAACGAACCCAATCAAGTTGGTGCAGACGGGACCTTTTTTGATGGGTGGCAGTCATGCTGAACCACCCATGTGTAATTTGGGGATGTTTACCGCTGGGACATTCGGAGAACGGGAATGCGAACATAACGCTTGAAGGCGGAAGATTTCCACCTGCCCATGGTTTGAATTTGGGTTTCGCTCAAACCAGAATCTGCTGCCGCAGTAGCAGCACCGATGCGAAAGCTGTGACCCTTGTATTTGTCCGGGTCCAGCCCTGCATATTTTAACGTTTTAGTTAAGTGGTTGCAGAAAAAGTTGCGCGAAACTGGGGTGGCATTAGCAAATGCATATAGTGGACCCTGAACTGTACCACGAACCGTAAGGAAGCGCGAAAGAGCCAGTACTGGGCAGTATTTGTCATGTGTACGTGAGATAGACAAAGTGACTGGACGGCCCGATGTATTGTGCTTGAAGTGACACATCACGAGGGTCAAAGAAGAATTTGAAATGGTGACATCTGACACCTGTATGACAGATGCATGGCGAGCTTTAGAATGGACTGTGATTTCACCTATACGTAAGAAAGCATGAAAGGACAACAGAAACATGCTTTGGAGCATGTAGCAGACATAGTTAGATGAAACAATAAAGGGAGTGGCATCAACAATCTTATGCAGGACTGTGGGGGTAATGGGTAAACGGGTGTCAGGCTTGGCGGCCAGTTTATGGGCTCCAGCTAATAGTTTCTTTATCACGAAATGCTGGGTCGGGTCGCCATATCGGCCAGTTTGTGCACATAGGATAAAGCTGACATATATGTCAGTAGTGTAGCAGGAGCGTAATTCTGCGAGAAAGGTGCGCTACAAATGCAGCTAAAGCACCTATGGAGGCTGGGAAAACAGAGGAAGCAGGAAAATGGGTCGTGCTAAAGGCAGTAAAGGAAGTGACAGCATGCTTATAAGCATGCCGTGTGCCCTCTGTCAGAGCTGCATTGAGCAGACGCAACATCACTGGCGCCAAGGTAGAAGTTCCGGTGGGATTGGGTCTGGACGCGAGTGAAGCCAGGGGGCCGCGTGGCACGCTGCGAACTCCCGGGTAAATGTTGGAGTCCACGAGGGAGCTGAGCGCACCGGTCACAGCAAGGTCAAGGGGTGCGGCGACAGGCATTTCGGGGGCAGGCAACACGGGGGCAGGCAAAGAGGGCGGGGGAAGGGCGGCGTCGCGATCCTCGCGCAACTGCTTCAATATTTCCCCTTGTCACGATGGCGACCATCGAAGCCGTCGAGGCAGTGTCCTTAGGCAGGTCATCCGGGCGACCAGCAGCAGCGGAGGCGATACGGCGGCGTCGAACAGGGGGCGCAGGCAAATCCGGCTCAGTCAGACGAGTCAGGGCTGCGCGGCGTGCGGATGGAGGCCGCACAGCAGGCGCGATTCGTTTTGCGGGACGTCCAGCAGGCATGCTGCAAAATTAGACCAGGGGGGGGAAACCCGGAATCGAGTACTCACAGCGACCACATTACGTGCATAGCATAGTAGGAACAACCAATGCGAACTAACCTGGCAAAACTATGGGCTGGAATACCCATCCACCACCCAATCATCATTTCCCCAGTAGGGGGCGATTAACCATCGCACACATAACCTGGTAAACTATAGGCTGGATTACCCATCCATCACCCAATCATCATTCCACCAGTAGGGGGCGATTAACCATCGCACACATAGACTGGTGAAACTATAGGCTGGATTACCCATCCATCACCCAATCATCATACCACCAGTAGGGGGCGATTAACCATCGCACACATCACCTGGTGAAACTATAGGCTGGATTACCCATCCATCACCCAATCATCATTCCACCAGTAGGGGGCGATTAACCATCGCACACATAGACTGGTGAAACAATAGGCTGGATTAACAATCCACCACCCAATCATAATTTCACCAGTAGGGGGCGATTAACCATCGCACATATAAACTGGTGCAACTATAGGCTGGATTAACCATCCATCATCCAATCATCATTCCAGTAGGAGGCGATTAACCATCGCACACATAGACTGGTGAAACTATAGGCTGGATTACCCATCCATCACCCAATCATCATTCCACCAGTAGGGGGCGATTAACCATCGCACACATAAACTGGTGAAACTAGAGGTTGGATTAACAATCCAGCACCGAAGCATCATTTCACCAGTAGGGGACGATTAACCATCGCATAAAACCCTGGTGAAACTATGGGCGCGATTAACCCTCCACCCAGTCATCATTTCAGCAGTAGGGTGCGATTATGCATCGCACGAACATGGTGAAACTATGGGCCAATTAGTTAACCATCACAGCCCAGTCATTGTTTCATCATTAGGGGTGATTAACTGGCACACAACTAAACCCGGCGAAACTATGGGCTGGAAGAGCCATATGGCAGCGTCGTTGTGCCAGTAGAGGGCGAGTAAACAACACACAGATCACGGAAACATAACAGTGGTTTAAGATGACAACACATGAATGTATGTAAACGGGTAGTGGTGTAATGTGATCACGCAATCTGTCATAACCGACATATGCAACGCAATGAAACGTGACCAGGATGGAGCCAATGAATGGCAGCGCGAGTTAATCATGCAAATCAGTGCTCACAAGTACAACCAATACATTGAAAAAGAACAATTTAAATGTTGTGAAAGAGGCTGAGGGATCATAAATTTAGATTGTGATGCCACATTTGAATTGAACGAGCCACTAAAGAAGTTAGCAGTAAGTCAGACCATGCTGAACCTTAGAACGCTAAGAAAATAAACAGTGACTCAAGTGAAACAATTGTTTATTTTTATAAACGATAAGTTGTGGAAAGGTAAATTTAACGTTGTGGAAATTTGAATTGTGGAAAATTAGGGACTACTCTGATAGCAGAGTTTACGAGGCTACTAACAGCGTGATTACCACTGTTTAGCAGCAAACTGAGCCGCCCCCCGAATAGAGCGGACATATTTCCGCATCCCGACAGCATTAAGGTTGACGCCGAATCGACCAAAATTATGGCTCCCAGTCAGCGTGCATCCCCCGGTGTCTCCAGTATTGAATGTGGGTGAGGTCCCTGGTTAAACCCTCCAACGTGCGATTCAGACGAACCGGGCTTCGTTAAAGTCGGCCCGCACAGGAAACCGACGCCGCCCGGTAGGACGGATAGCGACACGTGGAAGGAGTTGGCAGAGGACTACCTCGGACACCGTGGGTAGCGCAAAAACTGACTGACCGAAAGAAACAATACGGGAGGCGAGAAGAGCCGGGTCAACACCGGGACATGACAATTCGTTAGTGCCAATGTCCACGATTACCGCTTGGGGACCTAGCTCTCGGACGAGCGGAAGCTCGGCTACTAAGCTAGGTACATCAACAAAATTGTCATAGAATCATTTAAACACTTTCGTGTGATAGTGTATGCTATGTAGTTTACAAAACTTTTTGATTTTGTTTCAAGCTTTATAATTAACAAGGTTATTCGACATTTTAGAGTCAGAAAAAAAGGCCATTGTGTCCACAGTTTTCATATCCATTTTCTGTGAACTGAAATTTGTGCTGCCGCCAAGTGGCGGGCAATGAAACCAAAATATATGACATATCTTTTTTGTTGACCGTGACGTAATTGTATTGGCCAGAATGTTGTTCGAATAAGGTATTTATGTAACATCAAATATTAATAACCAAGTATTGACCCCCATATCACGTGACCTTGATATGACCTTTTGGGGTCACCTAGATAACTGAGTAATGCTGGCAGGTGATCTATATTGAGAGATGACCTAATTATATTAAGTGCAATTCATGAACTGAATAGTTTGTAATTCCACATACATGTTGTTGAAATGGATTTATGTTCATATAGTCAAAATAATGGCATATCGATCAGAGTGTGAACCATCAGTGACATTTCTTTTTTAAAGTTGACCTTGACGTAATTGTATTTGTCAGAATATTGTTATTGTGAATAATTTCAGTGCTAAAATTAATCATAACTAATCTATGAATGTGGGCAATTACTTTATATACGGTATCACAGTACAAAGTAAACCCAATAATACTGCGATCAACTTTTTTTTGTAGAATGTCTCGCATTGTAATGTGAAATAATATTATATATTGTTCACTGTATGCAGCCGACATGTATACATGGGAAACGAGTGAAATAAAAGTACAACAACCCATCAGCTTCATTGCATGTAATGAGAACGGACTGTAAAAATGTAATGCATTGCTGACTCAATGTTTATAATATTTAAGTTCAGTAGCAATCAGTGCCAAGTGAAGTGTATCGATGTTCATAAGCCACATCAGGTACCAAGTACACCACCAGGTTTCAATGTGTATCATTGTTCAAAGCACGGATATATCCACATGCCAATGTTCACAAGACACTACAGACTCATTGCATATATTGTCAGTCCAGTGTCATAAATCGAAGCGCATTGTATGCCAATGTTCACGGGGCACTACGCACTACACACTACGTCACTACAGCAATGGCGGCCCAGACCGGCCTCAGATTTTGGACCAGATTCATGAGACAAATCTACCATGGCGCCCCTAGCGGAATGTAATGTACCTAACTGGGCCCTCTAATTTAAGGCCGCCGTTTCCATGAAAAAAACCCGGGGGAATACTGGGCGGATACACCCAGATCAGCACAAATGGCTAAAGGCGGGTCGGTAAGACGCATTAACGTCTCCTGCAAGCGGCGAACAAAACTATGGCCAATGACTAATAAATCGGGAGAGCAATCCATCATGGGATGAGCGAAATTTCGAAACAAAATGGCGGCGAACAAAGGAATTAAACCAACCAACGCAAGTCACCGAAAGGGACAAATAAGTACAAGAAATGCGTACGCAGCAAATTGTAAAGCACACTAGACAGTAGACATGAAGCATAATCAGAATTGATACAGTGTGCCAGTACTAACCTTGTAAATTCGGTCGAAAATCCGATCTTCCTTTGTGCTGCAAAGTATTGCGCCTTGCGTACTCAAAATCTCAGCACAAAGGAATCGAGCCTCGTTCTGAGTGCGGAGAGTTCACGGGCTACGACACGTTTGCGGAATACGCACCGTTCACGGACTAAGTATCCGCCTCACATTGTATAAATATTATTTTTGACATGTGTAAAAATATTCATATTTTATGATTATCTCCACTTGAGCACATAGGATATTATTTCGATGTGACACCGGCGGAAGAGTGACAGCATCGCATCGGTCATAACAACGCTAACGAAATCGAGTGTGCGATCGGGAAAGGAAACGTGAAAGTCGTAAAAAAGGTAAGACTGTTATTATCATGAACATTTGTATCTACTTGTGATGTATATTAAATGTTGTACAAAGATGTTGATTTTTGAAATGCGTATGACGTTTTTGACGCAATATTTAGTCGAATTATGTAGACGCTGCAAAAAGCAGACGACAATCGACGTCACATCGGACTGGCGGTCATTAGCATGGCCGACTGCATTTGTCATTACATTTGTGTATGGCCAGTTGTACGAAACACCTGTGTTGGTTAATGTTTGTGGCGGCTGGAGATAGGATTAACCACTCAATATTTAGACAAGACAGTGATAAACTTTGGCATTTTTTTTCCATTCTGCGTGCATCTGCGCAAAATACGGAAGGGTGTGACAACCGTCACAACGTCATTCACCGATTCAGAAAAACCGTTGCAACAAAATATACAGCCGCTTGTAACAAATACTGTACGTACCTACTGAAAATATGTGTATTTTTGAAATTGATACTAATTTCAATTTGTTTTACTGCATACTGTATTTTATGTGAAAACATTATGTATGTGTTAATAACTATTGCCACTTGCAATTGCATGGATTGAACTTGAAGGAGGATGGTTCAGCAGCGACGCTATGACCTATGTTGTCAATGCTATGACAAGTATGTTAAAATTTATATACCATCAAATATGGTTTTCTGTTTACCTGCCCGTTTACCGCCCTGCCCTCATGCCTGCCTGCCTATAGGGGAGTATAGCTCCTCTTAGTGGTATTACACCTAGTTTTCTATGTATGGGGCTGAAATGTGTGTGAGGGCACTAACTAATTATTTTCATGTCTGCCCCCCTCCAAAATTCCAAGGGTTCAACTGTTCCATCCTGTTCCCATGGATACACATGCGATTTGTGACCTTCAGAGGGTAATAAACCAGCAAATATAATTAATTGAGAAAAAAGCTGTCATCAAAACAATTGAACCTCAGCATAAAACAGTTGTCATTGAAAATTCAGTTCAAAAGCATGGAGGCCATATTGTAAGAAGAGATTTGTAAATGTACACCTGATTTAAAGATGAGCCCCTGTAACATAAATAATATGTGGAATAACATGTGGAATAAGAAATGTGTGTATTTCAGAATTAATACGAATATTTTGAGAAGAAAATGCTAAAATTATATGAGGTGCTTGATTCAGCTTGAAAGGTTGAACACCTACATGGAGAAGCACAATGACATTCATCTGGCCATACGAAAAGTGCTAGTGGGACAACTGTCAATAGAAAAAATTGCAAACAACTACGTGTACCCGTAAGTATATAATATAAACATCACATGTCATGTAGGTATATGAATAGTATAAATTAATAAATTTAATAAATTAATTATCAGAAATGAAACCATCTTCAAACAACATTTTCAAAAGTTTCTTCTGAATTTCTTTCGACTTAAACTGTTCTTGCAGTGTGTTTGTGTTATAACATGTAACCAGTGTACTTATATGATGGCATGATGATGATGATGCTATGATAATGGTGCTATTTATCTTTTTGAGTTACTGACGAATCATCACTTTACTTGGGAGAATCATCCGGTGTTATGTCAGTGTATGGTATACATTGTTATTATTACCAGGCAGACAGTAACGCTACTCTAACCCAGAAGTAAGTAAACAGCCCTGACTGTGGGAATGCCAAACACGATATTAAAGACAGATAATTGGCGACAAATCGTCGCATTATGAAATGAATGCCAGAAAAGAGAAATCATTGTAGACGAATCGTTTCTGCCAAGTCACATTTTGACATATGCCGGGAAAGACGAAGTACGTAATATATCATAATGATTACATTAGCCGAGTTACCCAGCAATGTTTGGTGGAAAGGCAGTCACCACTAATTTCATTACATTGTTTCAGTCTGTCTCAGAACACAAGTAGGTCACGTGGTCATACGAATGGCAGAACAAAAAGCTAACATGTGGTAGGCAAAATAAACTTTGACGATTGTCAAAAGCCAATGATATAACAACTATACATATATCCCCCGAAATCCAGTGATGTAGTTATAGATGGCATAATTATCGTTATGATGATGTAGAAGAACATGAAAACTAGGCGTGCAGGCATGCAGGCGTGCAGGCTTGCAGGCGTGCAGGCTTGCAGGCGTGCAGGCATAAAAATGCTGTTTTGTAATATAGATAATGATGATAACGGCAAAACCTCGACAGTAAAGCAGCAACCCACAAGCTGAGCCTGGTACACATAGGCTACCGCGGTAATATTTAGTAGCATATGTAAATTTATCTTGACGTGAACATTTGTGTGGATGCTGTAACAGAAGACAGAGAACATTACATCATGTAAAACTGCATAATCACCTCAGGTTTTTTGCTTCTCGCATTTCAGACTAATTTCACAAAAATGCAAACACAACCATTTTTAATATTCAATCTGACATGCTAGTTCATTTGTGGTTACATTTAATAACCAGGATAGTAAAGAGATACAGAGAGTTGGTAGAGACACTGAAGAAGACGAGAGTTGAACAGATCATACTCTCAGGAATCTTGCCAGTGATGAGGGGAAGGGGAACAACATTTAGAAATTGCAAGAGGATGGCCATTAACGGACTATTAGAGCAAATGTGTGAAGGAGTTGGATTTGTAGATTTGTGGGGATATTTTGTTGGTAAAGAAGACATGTTTATGAGAGATGGCCTCCATCTAAGCGGAAAGGGAGCAGCAGTGTTCTCCGAGAACCTTCTTCGATCGATGAATAATGGAACAGGTTGCAACTTTTTTAACTAGTTTCGCAGGGGGGACACACAGAGAAGCCAAATACTAGAGGCATAGATAAAGATAGCAAAAAGACATCAGCAAAGAACAGCCTGGAAAGCCCTACGGAATTTGGTTATAAATGTGTTTGCTTAAATGCAAGGAAACAAAAGAAATGAACTAAACATTATGGTAGAAGATATTGACCCTCACATAATAGGTATAACTGAATCTTGGGCCACACCTGATATATCAGATGCTGAATTAGGAATGACAGGGTATGTAATGTTTAGGAAAGATAGATTAGGAAGAAGGGGAGGCGGAGTTATTTTATATATTAAAGAATCCATCCAAGCTTATGAAATAAAATTAGTAAAAGAAGCAGAATGTGAAGATGCTGTCTGGTGTAACATAGTTACAGGAAAGTCAACATTAACTGTTGGGTTAGTGTATCGGAGTCCAAACATAAGCATGGAAGAGAATGAAAAAATACATAACGCTATCAAAGAAGTGAGTAAACGGGACTGTATTATTATGGGGGATTTTAACCATGGGCATATACAGTGGACATCTCTACAGAGTACCGGGAGAGAGGATCAAGAGTTTTTAAATTTAGTACAAGATAGTTTCCTTTCTCAACATGTGTTAGAAGCAACCAGGGGCGAGAACGTGTTAGACATAGTATTGAGCTCACAGAAGGAATTTGTTGATAATGTCAAAATATGTGAGCCACTGGGGTGTAGTGATCACAACCAGATACATTTTATCATCAAAGTAAAGGGAGAACGGAATAGAAAAATAAGGTACAGGAAACATTTTCACAAAGGAAGATATAAGGACATGAGGGAATATTTAGCAAAGATAGACTGGAATAACACACTGAAGAATAAGACAGCAACAGAATGCTGGAATATTTTAAAGAGTGAAATTTACTGCGTCGTTGACAAATTTGTCCCCTTGAAAAAACAGGGGAAACGGTCAAAGAAGAAACACTTATCGAAGGAAGCCATTAGAAAAATCAAGTACAAGCAAATGATGTGGAAGACATATAGACATACCGGAAGTGAAGAAGACTATAGCATTTATAAAGAAGTACTTAATCAAGCTACAGCTGAAATTAGAAATTCAAAGAGAAGCTACGAACAAAAAATTGCTTTTAATATAAAACATGACAGCAAGAGTTTTTATGCGTATGTTCGAAGTAAACAGAAAGTTCAGGATAAGGTCGGTCCTCTAGAAGGTAGTGATGGAAACATAATAACAGAGGGATTCTTAATGGCAGAAAACCTAAATGAGTACTTTAGTTCGGTGTTTACCAGGGAAGATATTAGTATATTACCAGTACTTGAGACTAAGTTCGAAGGGAGAGAGTTTGACTATTTAGGACAACTAATTGTAAACCCAACAATGGTAGCTATGAAAATAAGAGATATGAAGGATAATAAATCACCTGGAGTGGATGGGATTCCTCCCAAATTACTATTGGAAATTGTAGAACAAATCAGCATACCGCTTGCAACAGTGTTCAATTTGTCATTAGAGGAGGGAATAGTTCCATTAGAATGGAAAGAAGCAAACATTATACCATTATTTAAAAAAGGTTCGAGAAACAAGTCAGAGAACTATAGACCAGTGAGTTTAACATCGGTGATTTGCAAACTATTAGAAAGACTAATTAAAGATCACCTGGTTGATTTTCTTGTTAAAAATAAATTGATAAACCCATCTCAACATGGGTTTTTAAAAGCCATGTCATGCTTAACAAATATGTTATGTTTTTTGTAAGATGTCACAAAGTGGCTAGATGAGGGATCACCAGTAGATATAATCTACTTAGATTTTAAAAAAGCCTTTGACAAAGTGCCACACCAAAGACTACTACTTAAACTAAAGGCCCATGGCATAGGAAATGGAATGATCAACTGGATAGAAAAATGGCTTATTGGTAGAAGACAAAGAGTAGTAGTTGATGGGGAGGTTTCAAACTGGAAACCGGTTTTGAGTGGAGTACCGCAGGGATCAGTACTGGGACCTATTTTATTCTTAATATATATCAATGATTTGGATGATGACATAACAAGCAAGGTTGAAGTTTGCGGATGACACAAAAGTGTTTAGGAAAATTAAAAGTGATGCAGATAGGCAGCATTTACAAGATGATCTTAATAAGTTGATAGAATGGTCTGAGAAGTGGCAAATGCTGTTTAATTTTGGAAAGTGTAAGTGCCTTCACACAGGACATGGGAATGAAGATGCACAATATACAATGGGTGATACTGTACTAAATACTACCTTAAAGGAAAAGGACTTAGGGTTAACTATTAGTGCTGACATGAAGGTATCAGAGCAGTGTGGAATTGCAGCAGCGAAGGGAAACTAAATTCTAGGATTAATTAGGCGAAATATAGTGTACAAAGAAAAAGAACTAATAATACCGCTGTATAAAACAATAGTTAGGCCTCACTTAGAATATTGTATACAAGCATGGAGGCCATATCGCAAGAAGGATATTGATATGCTAGAAAGAGTACAAAGGAGAGCAACCAAAATGATACAAAAACTCAGGAATATTAGTTATGAAATGCGTCTAAAAGAATGTGGCTTAACAACACTAGAAACCAGAAGATTGAGAGGAGATCAGATTGAGGTGTTTAAAATATTGAATGGATATGAAAATATTGACAGAAATATTTTTTTCACAGTCAAGGAAGAGAGAAGGACTAGAGGACATGGAGTTACATTAGCAAAGAAGCAGTGTAGACTAGATATTAGAAAATTTTCATTTTCACAAAGAACAGTAAACGAATGGAACCTAAATGCTAGCACCTACACAATCAGCTGATTGTGTAGGTGCTAGCAGTGTTAATATATTTAAAAATAAAATCGACTTATACCTAAGAAGGGCGGGGTATACTTAGATAGATAGGTTGGACTCTCGATAAGCCAAATAGCTTCCTAGTCCACCTGCCATCTAGAGTTGAATCTCTAGGTGGCAATCTTGTTAAATCTTGTTAAATCTTGTTAAATCTACTTCATTATGGTGAAATTAACAGAAAACAATCGTTTTGACTGTATATATCCGAAACTCTAACCACTCATGACAGGCAATACATGACAGGCAGTACATGACATCCAGAAAAGACCATAGCTGAGCTCTCACAAATAGCAGGAAGATATTGGCCTTTGACCCCCCCCCCCCCATCAATGCTAGGTGGTGAACAAAAGTTGTGTACAGTTTTCGTAAAAGTTATATTTCGTCAGTGTTATCTGTAATAAGAGAATTGGCAAAGAAATGGCAGAGAGCAGAAATATAAAGATACTATCCATGCATGAAGCCATCTTTTGGAAAGGTCATGGGTTTGTGGAGCGAAACAAAAGAAACTTGCAAATCTAACTTGGACATGGTCATGATCCCGCATTCACCCACGAAGTCCTAGATACGTGTTTCTGCCATCTGGACAGGTTATGAGGTTAGTACTTCCATTTCTCAGGCCAGCCATTCTCTCATATATTTGTAAACATTATGATCTGGCGATATACTGGTCAGTCAAGCTAACATATTTTATACTTTTAATCATGACAACAACACATTGTTACCAATAATCCTCCCTTAGTTTGGGATGTGCCATGGGCCTGGCTTATACCTGTGGCTCGTTTGCTGTCAGCTAGCAGTATCGTAATCACAGGGTTGATCAAATTCAGAGTTGATAAACATTCTGCTTGTCAACAGATGGATATGCCACCTACTAGGTTTTTTTTATTACTATCATTATTAAATATTTTAAAGTTCAGTTTGAATTATCTTCATGTATTTTGGTTATTTAATTAGTTTAATATTAATGATATTCCTAAATGTTCAGCATTGTTTTCTGATCACCCCTCACCCCTGTGTGTAATAGCCCTTACTGAATGTATCTTTTATTTAAACAAAGTTAAAATTCCCATAGCATGTGATTAATGTATGTGTTAAATGTGGACGTGGACATGCGGGTTGTTTATTGCACTGCAGTTATATCATTGTAACATATTTTTCAGAACTTGAGGTGTGTCATCACAGATGCTGACGCATGTGACAAAGCTCTTCACGTTCAGGTAAATTAATATTGTGGTACACACTATCATTATCAAACCTTTGTCAGTGCAGTGGACTGCCAAATGATACTTTTGATTGTCTTTGTGATGATTTCATGGTAATTGGTGTCTCCATGAAATTGCGTAAAAACACGAGGTAACTGCAGTGTAACATAAAACATTTTTTTTTTAAACTCCATTTTGATTCGATTGAAAAAGCAACTAAAAATAATGATAAGCACAACACAACTACCTGAACAATCACTTCACCTGATGTTATGCACAACAATACTTAATATACAGTGTAATATAAATCATTTTTTGAAAATTTAACCCATGATAAAAAGGATAACGTTACAAATTGTTTTATGACATAATGTAAAAACATCATAATACTCAAGTATAGCGTTGCAGTCCATATATCAGCAGATTGTTACTGAAGATACCAGCTGCTGACTGCTACTAACTACGTGCTGCAGTCCATATATCAGCAGATTGTTACTGAAGCTACCAGCTGCTGACTGCTACTAACTACATGCTGCAGTCCATATATCAGCAGATTGTTACTGAAGCTACCAGCTGCTGACTGCTACTAACTACATGCTGCAGTCTGTGTATCAGCAGATTGTTACTGAAGCTACCAGCTGCTGACTGCTACTAACTACATGCTGCAGTCTGTGTATCAGCAGATTGTTACTGAAGCTACCAGCTGCTAACTGCTACTAACTACATGCTGCAGTCTGTGTATCAGCAGATTGTTACTGAAGCTACCAGCTGCTGACTGCTACTAACTACATGCTGCAGTCTGTGTATCAGCAGATTGTTACTGAAGCTACCAGCTGCTGACTGCTACTAACTACATGCTGCAGTTTGTGTATCAGCAGATTGTTACTGAAGCTACCAGCTGCTGACTGCTACTAACTACATGCTGCAGTCTGTGTATCAGCAGATTGTTACTGAAGCTACCAGCTGCTAACTGCTACTAACTACATGCTGCAGTCTGTGTATCAGCAGATTGTTACTGAAGCTACCAGCTGCTAACTGCTACTAACTACATGCTGCAGTCTGTGTATCAGCAGATTTTTGTTGTTGTTGAAGTGCCTATAATAAGTACTGTATTGTAGAAATAAAATAGTTCAATAACTACGGCAACGGCCAGTTGTTGCCAGCACGATTGGCTTTATCAGCTACCCGATCTAACGACCAGTTAATTTTCGGTGATTAAAAAGTGACAATGCATTCATTTATTACACAGACAGCGGTCAATACTTGCTCTATTCACACACTGCACGTATAGACATACAACACCAGGTTTTGCGATGGGAAAAACGAAGTGATTGGGAACCTTTAACTAGAGAACATTACATCATTTCATAACACCAAAACACATGTCCAGCATTTTCTGGAAAAACGGTTTTGTTTCAACTCGCGACGGTTTAACATTGAACTGTTTTGCCTTCGAGTGGTTTTCCACCATTGATAGGTCTCGGTAATCCAATTAGAGCGCTGCTTGTTTCGTTTGAAATTGCAGTGTGCTAGGCTCTAAATCGTTGGCGACAACTCGTCGTTGATTCCAGTTGGCGACATGATTTTTGTCTACTGAGAACTCGTTATGCACTTAGCCAACCAAAAGCAACATGGGAAGAATGATTAAAAATAACTATAGTCATTGTGGGCATTTTACATCGTGCAATACAGTCGGTTAGTGAGATTCATTTCATAATTTCAGTTTCAAATACTTTTTGCTACCGTTGGTTCCATCCTGTGCTTGTCTCGATCATAATTCGGTCTTTATTTATAGTCTGGGAATGGGACTTTGACCGCATACTCCCTACGACATATTATCCTAGAAACATTCTTAAATGATAACCAACCGTTCACTCATGAGTATACGTAATGCTAGCAGTAACACAAAGACTGTTGCTCAACAACTAGTGCAGCTAACAGTAACAACGTCGTAACCAGAAGGGTGTTGGAGAGTTAGTCCCAATAATAGTTAGGTGGGGGACCGGAGATGGGATTAGCCTCCAATATTTTCTTTCCAAAGTTGTTTATCTTAGTAGGAGTCTGTTGAAGGTCGCGAGTTTCAAGCGGGTTGCAACTGGAGGTTTTTTTGAAGTGCCTCAATATCGGTAATTATGGCGATTTTTGGGACCTTAAATGTGGGGATCTTGGCGGGCCTCAAGGGAGATGGAATTGGGAGTGCCTCAATGGAAAACATCCACCCGTGTTGCACGTACCTGTGTCTTGACTTTACTAGATTTGTCTTGCTCTACTATAATGTTGTCAGATAGATAGCAGACCATGTCCGCCCAAAATGCAGCTATGAGCGGTGAAGTGCCTTTTGGCAGCGGCATCCACATGGGTGACCACTTGGGCAAAGATGTTCCAAAGGTCAAGTAGCCATCTTTGTTGACCTGCAAATCGAGACATTTGACACCATAACATCGTTGCTAGCAGCATACCTTTCGGTTCAAATCAGCGGAACTTACTTAACCACGATACAAGGCGAGACTCCGTGTGACTGGAGCTGATTGGGGACTAGATAGAAGAATAATATTCTAATGACGGATGACAGTTGTAACTTCCGACTGATGAATACTAAGAAAATCAGGTCGTAAATCTTGTGTTATACCTTATCCGATTTAACATTGAGTTTACCACACTGTCATAGACATATAGCAATTTACATAGCGATTTACACATAGTATACACGATTTTAGGCCGTATGTGTCTTTTACGGGATTTTCATTTTGCATTGCTGTTGTTGTGGTTTCACAACAGTTCGATAAGCGCTTATATCTAACAAGTTGTCCAAATGCACGTAATCATAACACATGCATACATTTGCCCCAAAACAGGTTGTAATGCACGAAAGATGGCATTCTTCATTATTAGTCAAGATTGCCAAACACAAGTAGACTACTGGCACTAGTCGCCGATGCCATGGCAACCACCATAATATTAATAATCGATTAAAATGCATGATTTCTTTTGAACATTGTTACCGGCAACGTGTTCCACTTCTTCTGCTTAAAATGTTCCTTCGGACAATATAACAATAAAACACTATTTGGGGACAGTCCGATTATTACATCAAAAAACAAAACAAAGTTTATATGTCAACATGGAAAATATGAACATCCTACCCCCGACCTCGTTTTCGTGCGCGAGATTTACATGGCCTGTTGCGCATGACTCGTACATGTCAAAGGTTAGCGAGTATTTTCGGCTCGCAGCTGGGTCATTCCATGTCAAATCAATCACTTTTTGGCAATTTTTGTATCACCCGACTCCAAATTTAATGAAATTTAGTACAGTTGGTGGTTCACATGAGTACATCAAAATCAAAAATAAAATAACAATCTACCCAGGTAGGTCAAGTATCATTGAAGATATAGGTCACTGAACTTTGACCAAAATCGCATACTGACCGCTACATTAATGCCTGTAACTCTGCTATTAATAAAGCTAGAGAAACAACCAATATATCATTGGAAAGCCACTAAACGTGTACATATAACAGTCATAAAATAAAATAAATATTGTAAATAAAAACGTAATAAAAACAACAACAGTATGAATAAAAATGATGTAATTTTTGAAATTTCACCTCAGATACGCGAACAATGTATCCTGATTTTGCTAATATTTTGTACACAGTATCCTATACTGTTGCAGAAGAGTCCCTGAAAATATTAGAGTGGGCAAATAATAATTTAAAATACATTAAATTAAGTAAAACCGACATCACCCGTGGATGGAAAATTGCACCAGGATAGCACTGTTTAACGCAATACAAACATATAAAACAATCTCTGATTTTGCTAATATTGTGTACACAGTATCCAATATTATTGCAGAAGAATCCCTGAAAATATTAGAGTGAGCAAATAATAATGTTCACAGATACATTAAATTAAGTAAACCCGACGTCAATCGTGGATGAAAAATTGCACCAGGATAGCACTGTATAACCCAATACAAACATACAGCACAATTTCTGATTTTGCTAAAATTTTCAATAGAGTATCCTATACTATTGCAGAAAAGTCCCTGAAAATATTGGTGTGGGCAAAATAATAGTGTTCAGAGATATATTAAATTAAGTACACAGGTGGATGAAAAATTGTATCAGGATAGCACTATAATCTGTGCAATACAAACATACAGCACAATCTCTGACGTATAAATCCATAATGTATGTATGCTCACTAATTATATAATTGCTATTCAATATACCAGGGGTTATGGTTATGCAATTATCCATCAGAGGGACAAGATCATGCACATGTAAATTTTGTCTGTAATGTTATGATTTGTGGCATACAGAGCAATGTTAAAGCATACAAATGACCAACTTGTATTGCATAATACATATGGTAAGCATTGCAGATTGAATTGTATTGACAGTTGATCAACTTAATGTGTTGATGATTGCAGTTTCATTAAACTGAGACATAATATGTGAAGTGATCAGAAAAAAGTAATAAAGTAATACATTTTATAATTAGTGAGCACATATACATATATGATTTACACATTAGAGACTGTGCTGTATGTTCGTATTGGGTTTTTCATCCATGGGTTTACTTAATTTAATGTATTTTAAATTATTATTTGCCCACTCTAATATTTTCAGGGACTCTTCTGCCATAGTGTAGTATATTGTATAACAAATATTAGCAAAATCAGTGGAATAATCAAAGGTCAAATTTCAAAAATTACAAATTTATACTAATGTTTTAATTTTACAATAGTTATGTGTGTATGTTTATTGGATTTCCAATGCTATATTGATTGTTTCTCTAGCTGTATTAATAGCAGAGTTACAAGCATTAATGTAGCGGTCAGTATGTGATTTTGGTCAAAGTTCAGTGACCTATATCTTCAATGATACTTGACCTAGATTTTTATTTTATTTTTAATTTTGATATTCTCGCATGAGCCAACAACTGTACTAAATTTCAAAAAATATTGGAGTCGGGTGATGTTTTGAGTGATTGATTTGACATGGAATGACCCAGCTTACCAGTTTGGAATGTATATCCGGTCCAGGATGTCGTCCCATCTCGTTTTGAGTGTTGTGTATGTACATGTATGTCAAAGGTTAACGTCTGCTTTGACCAACTTAAACACTGTGAGTGCCGAAACTATGCGTGACACTGACCCATGCATATTGTAGTTTATGTTAATTTTACGTTAATAATTGATTGATGCGCTTACTTTCTTGCAATTATTATTAATAAATATAACAAAACCTCAGCATTAGCGTTACTTGTAATTATTTATAAACATTTTGTTTCTTAATATTCGTGTCTCAGTCTCAGGGCGTTGTGCATCTTGTGGTTTTCTCACACCAGTAGTTTTCAGCGCGGTTTATAGCACGTACAACGCTAAATTCAAATCTCCTCTTTTCATGACATAGATAACTGTATCATTCTGGGATGTATGTAACTGTGTACTGTCATAGTAATCAGCCATTCCAAGCTAACATATACATTACCATTTTTTCAAATGCTACCAGGAATTAAAAACTGTTTACAAAGATATATATTTTGGGGTAATGAATATGAAATATCGGGTAGGGTAGGTACTTCCTTCATACCACCATGGTCCCGGATGACATACACTCTTGGATGCCATAAAATACAGCAAGTGCACATCGTTTTTGGACTGTTGATTTGTCAAGGAAACCTTTATCTAGCCAGGT
Source organism: Ridgeia piscesae (assembly GCA_025642075.2). NCBI lineage: Eukaryota > Metazoa > Annelida > Polychaeta > Sabellida > Siboglinidae > Ridgeia > Ridgeia piscesae. Next base: position 55,750 of record JAODUO010001535.1, read on the forward strand.
TGAAATGGGCAGCTAAATATAACACTATATTGCAGAATGCTGCATCTGGTCTAACACAGGTTCTTGATGTCCGAAGATCCAGTCTACTTCATTTTTATGTCACGGAAGTCACGTAATTAAGCATTTTGTTTTATTTATTTAAAAAAATCCGTTTTGTTAATTTACAACCTAATAGTGAACTAACTAGGACAAGCCTAGTGTTTAATATAAGTGCTTTAATATCGTTATAAAATCTACATCAAGGTCTGTCATGTAAGTCACGCTGATTTATCACAGAAGAAGTCATGCAACACAAGTATTTTGGTGTTATTTCCTGTGAAATACCTACATCTAAATCCCCTTCACTGAGTGTAACTAAAGCATAATGTGTCTTACCGTAGTGGATAACTGAACACCAACATTTAGCATATGTCACGGAAGTCACACTTGTTTGCCTCAACGCACTGTACATGTGTAAGTAATACAAAATGTCATTAGTCATACAAATGCTGGATTTATTTTTTAAACAATATATTTTATACATTATTGTGTTCCGAACATGTATAAAACTAGAAGAAACACCGCCTAATTCACAACAGTGAAATGTAGGGGCGGAAACCTCTAAAATATTGATCTATATTACGATTAATAAAAGAAAACACTCATTACATTATGCATGTTAGTATTTATCAGCAAGCTCCTTTATATACGTAGGTAATGTGCAGGTCTTCTATTAAACTATTGTCTTTCTAAATCCTAGGTTTTGTAACTAAATGACGAGTGTTATCAGAGTGTTACGAACATAATTCATAATCTCTACAGCTGAAATCCCATAAACTATATCATATACTATGGAATCCCAACGTTGGATATAATTAACAACAACCTTTCTTCTAACACTATTTGAAACTAGGAAGGTTTACTAGCTTTGGGTATACAGGAGATAATACTTTTTTTTATTAATAGCTGTTTATTTCAAGTAGTCATAATAATTAATTAATCTTCACCACACCTTTAACAGCAATCCATGCAACAGCGTATCACTATCACTGATGTAATTCACATTTAATTACGTAGGATATGGAAAGAGAAAATACTAAACATTTTGATCATCAAGTTGTACTTTGGAATTAATTTGCTTATTGTAGTTGTTTAATCATGTTATGAAAATAAATAATAATAATTCAATTAGATTTTCTTCATGTTTATACTTATGGAACTACTCGTCACGGAAGGCACGTGTGTTTCTGTCCCGGAAATAGAAAATGATTGAAGCCTATATTTTGCCTTATTTATGAATCTTCAAACCTCCATGTAGTCAATTAAGGGCAAGAAAAATACTTTATATATATATAAAATATATATATATATATATATATATATATATATATATATATATATACACATATTATTTATGTATAACACATAGGACGGAATGTATTTATTTAATGAGATTCATCAGGAAGTGTAAATGTAATTAATAGTAGTAATGTATGGTGACAACAGTGCATGCACGAATCAGTTACTGCGTTACGTTACTGAGTTACTGCGTTATAACGTAGTTTTACCAAATTTATAATTTGAACAATACAGCAATAATTTGTTTGAAACGATTAATACAGGTTTTATTTTTACATACTATTTCATCTGGTGACTAGTAATGGACTTGTATATGTATACGTCTAGACTAAAGAATAAAGGTTTTGCGATCGACGTTCAACTTATTTTAATTTCAAGTGCTAGCCACCTAAATAAAAAGAAGTACTTGCGAGTAGATAGCAGATGTAGTCAGCGTCAATAATAAATTACGACTGTATGGGTTGCGTAGTACTAGTAATCTTTAAATATAACTAAACTAGTCACTAGTGACAGCATTACCCAGGCTTAGTGTAGTACTAGAAAGCTTGCTACGGTTTCCATTACGACTGTGGCTGCATTGATACTCGGTCAAAACGCAGCGGATTCCCGTCCGTCTCTGTAAGCGACGACAACTTACCGCAATGTTCTTGTACCTCTCTTCATAGAAACCAAATAGAATAGGCATATCGATCTTCAGGTATGGATTTTTCTCAGTTAGCATGCTGATTTTGTTCACACTGTTGAATGGATACCTAAACATCAAGACAGAGGGAAGGTAGCATATTGCAGCCAGCAAAACAAGTGCCGACACAGTACGCCACATTTTGCAACATCAAAAATCTTAATTCCACGATTGTCACGTTTGCAAGCAATCGAATCCAGACAAAGCAATATGGCGTTCTGAAGTTGTTTACGACATAAGTTAGTAGCAACTTCGATTGGTTTCGCGCCAAACATTTACGCGCTAAAATGCGTCTTGTACTGAATCAATATTGGCAGATTGTATCAGTTCTAGCTGACGACGTCTACGGGGTGGTGTCAAAACACAGGTTACTATCAAAAGTGAAACATTTTTCAAAATTGTTTTACTTCATAATACGAACAAGTTACGTTAAACTGTCTCGCATTTTTTGTTATACATTTTTTGGATCAACTTTGTGTCTCTAAGCAAAGTGATAATGTAAATAATTCGCTTTTTCGTGCGCTATTTTTAAAATGGTGGATGTTACAAAATAGTGGTTATTTTGAAGTTAGTTATGGTCGAAAGTGATATCGGTTGAATAATCACATCTAAAAACCTAACCTTTCGGCATAAACTTTATGGTTTTATATTTTATAGTTCTTAAGATATGGAAACTATAAGCTTAATTGGACGCCATCTTTACAATTTGCAGATACATGAATGGTATTGACGGACAATGATAATATTTAAAAAGTCGCTATGTACCCGAAACTACCCGACACTAAAAACATAACTGTTCTACGTGACGTAGTTATTGAGATATTGTGACATTTGTACTGACGACCGCCATATTTTAAAAAATGGTGGACGTATAAGCCGGGGAAGTCCAACAATTTAATATTTGTAATCCTTGTCCCCTAAGTGGTCAAAAACATAGACATGCACGTCACAATTATTGCTCTAAATGACTAAGTAAATTGTTAAGATAAGAGGACATTTTAAATGACCGCGACATACATGGTATAGTGTGTTATCAAGCACACACTCACGGAAATTAAACAATACGTTTGTTTGGCCTTTGGGAAAATTCCATTTAATTTTGACAGTTTTTTAGTGACTTTTTAAAAAATTCTAGTTAATGGGGGGAATTTTGTTTGTTTTTTAAAACCACGCAGGAATGTTGTTGATTTTTTAGCAGGGTTTTCGGAGAAACCTAACGAAAAAAAGGGCAAGGAGGGGGCTTTGGGGTATTGCCGACTTTTCCTTCCGATTCTGGGGGATACGGCCCCCATTTGTCCCTTGTCATTCGTTAATTTTCGGGCCAACCATTTTTGGCCCTTCAGCCAATTACTCCAAATTTCCCCTTTTTGGGTTGGCACGCCACGGGAACCAAAGGCCCTTTGATTTTTGGGGCTTGTAACCCCTATCCCTTTATGTCGCGGTCATTTAAAATGTCCTCTTATCTTAACAATTTACTTAGTCATTTAGAGCAATAATTGTGACGTGCATGTCTATGTTTTTGACCACTTAGGGGACAAGGATTACAAATATTAAATTGTTGGACTTCCCCGGCTTATACGTCCACCATTTTTTAAAATATGGCGGTCGTCAGTACAAATGTCACAATATCTCAATAACTACGTCACGTAGAACAGTTATGTTTTTAGTGTCGGGTAGTTTCGGGTACATAGCGACTTTTTAAATATTATCATTGTCCGTCAATACCATTCATGTATCTGCAAATTGTAAAGATGGCGTCCAATTAAGCTTATAGTTTCCATATCTTAAGAACTAAAAAAAAAAAGAGGGGTTGGAATTTTTTTCAACCGATATCACTTTCGACCATAACTAACTTCAAAATAACCACTATTTTGTAACATCCACCATTTTAAAAATAGCGCACGAAAAAGCGAATTATTTACATTATCACTTTGCTTAGAGACACAAAGTTGATCCAAAAAATGTATAACAAAAAATGCGAGACAGTTTAACGTAACTTGTTCGTATTATGAAGTAAAACAATTTTGAAAAATGTTTCACTTTTGATAGTAACCTGTGTTTTGACACCACCCCGTAGACGTCGTCAGCTAGAACTGATACAATCTGCCAATATTGATTCAGTACAAGACGCATTTTAGCGCGTAAATGTTTGGCGCGAAACCAATCGAAGTTGCTACTAACTTATGTCGTAAACAACTTCAGAACGCCATATTGCTTTGTCTGGATTCGATTGCTTGCAAACGTGACAATCGTGGAATTAAGATTTTTGATGTTGCAAAATGTGGCGTACTGTGTCGGCACTTGTTTTGCTGGCTGCAATATGCTACCTTCCCTCTGTCTTGATGTTTAGGTATCCATTCAACAGTGTGAACAAAATCAGCATGCTAACTGAGAAAAATCCATACCTGAAGATCGATATGCCTATTCTATTTGGTTTCTATGAAGAGAGGTACAAGAACATTGCGGTAAGTTGTCGTCGCTTACAGAGACGGACGGGAATCCGCTGCGTTTTGACCGAGTATCAATGCAGCCACAGTCGTAATGGAAACCGTAGCAAGCTTTCTAGTACTACACTAAGCCTGGGTAATGCTGTCACTAGTGACTAGTTTAGTTATATTTAAAGATTACTAGTACTACGCAACCCATACAGTCGTAATTTATTATTGACGCTGACTACATCTGCTATCTACTCGCAAGTACTTCTTTTTATTTAGGTGGCTAGCACTTGAAATTAAAATAAGTTGAACGTCGATCGCAAAACCTTTATTCTTTAGTCTAGACGTATACATATACAAGTCCATTACTAGTCACCAGATGAAATAGTATGTAAAAATAAAACCTGTATTAATCGTTTCAAACAAATTATTGCTGTATTGTTCAAATTATAAATTTGGTAAAACTACGTTATAACGCAGTAACTCAGTAACGTAACGCAGTAACTGATTCCTGATTTTTAAAAACCCTTTTTTAAATTTTTAACCCCGGCTCTTAAATTCACCCCCCGTTTTAAAAAAAAAGGGAAATTAAAAATATATATATAAATATTTTTTTGCCCTTTAAAACCCTTCCCTTATTTGTAAAAATTTGGCCCCCAAAACGTCCCTTCCGTGACCAAAATAAAATTCCAAAGGGATAAAATAAGAAAAATTTAAATTGAAATTATTAAAATTTTTATTTTCTCTTTCCCAACCTAAAGAAATTAAAAGTGAAAATCAAAAAGAAAAAATTTAGTGTTCCCGGAAAAATTTTGGGGGGTGAAGATTTAAAATTTTTTAATTAAATAAAAGTATTTTAAAAAAAAAAAGTATTATCTCCTGTATACCCAAAGCTAGTAAACCTTCCTAGTTTCAAATAGTGTTAGAAGAAAGGTTGTTGTTAATTATATCCAACGTTGGGATTCCATAGTATATGATATAGTTTATGGGATTTCAGCTGTAGAGATTATGAATTATGTTCGTAACACTCTGATAACACTCGTCATTTAGTTACAAAACCTAGGATTTAGAAAGACAATAGTTTAATAGAAGACCTGCACATTACCTACGTATATAAAGGAGCTTGCTGATAAATACTAACATGCATAATGTAATGAGTGTTTTCTTTTATTAATCGTAATATAGATCAATATTTTAGAGGTTTCCGCCCCTACATTTCACTGTTGTGAATTAGGCGGTGTTTCTTCTAGTTTTATACATGTTCGGAACACAATAATGTATAAAATATATTGTTTAAAAAATAAATCCAGCATTTGTATGACTAATGACATTTTGTATTACTTACACATGTACAGTGCGTTGAGGCAAACAAGTGTGACTTCCGTGACATATGCTAAATGTTGGTGTTCAGTTATCCACTACGGTAAGACACATTATGCTTTAGTTACACTCAGTGAAGGGGATTTAGATGTAGGTATTTCACAGGAAATAACACCAAAATACTTGTGTTGCATGACTTCTTCTGTGATAAATCAGCGTGACTTACATGACAGACCTTGATGTAGATTTTATAACGATATTAAAGCACTTATATTAAACACTAGGCTTGTCCTAGTTAGTTCACTATTAGGTTGTAAATTAACAAAACGGATTTTTTTAAATAAATAAAACAAAATGCTTAATTACGTGACTTCCGTGACATAAAAATGAAGTAGACTGGATCTTCGGACATCAATATATTATATTTAATTTTTTTTTAAAATTTTTAACTTTTTCGAAAAAAATTTTTAAACAAACCCCCCCCCTTTAAAAAAATTTTTTTTTTAAAAAAAAAAAAAAATTTTTTTTAAATTTTTTAAAAAAATTTTTTTTTAAAAAAATTTAAAAAAGTAAAAAATTTTTGAATTGGGGGAAAAAATTTTTTAAATTTTAAATTAAAAATTTTTTTTGGTACTTAAATTAAAATTTATTTAAAAAAGTTTTTTTTTTCCCAAATTTTAAAAATTTTCCTTTTTTAAAAATTTTTTTAAAAAATTTTTTTTAAAAAACCAATTTTTGGGCCCCAAAAATTTTTTTAAAGGGTTTTTTTAAATTTTAAAAAAAATTTTTTTTTTTTCCCTTTTTTTAAAAAACCCTTTTTTTTTTAAAAAAAATTTTTTTAAAAAATTTTTTTAAATTTTTAAAAAAGGGGTTTTTTTTAAAAAAAGTTTTTTTTTTTAAAAAAATTAAAAAAAAAATTTTTTTTTTTTTTAAAAAATTTTTTTTTTTTCCCCCGGGTTTTAAATTTTTTAAAAAAAATTTTTTAAAAATTTTTTTAAAAAAAATTTTGGGTTTTGCTTTTGGAAAAATTTTCCAAAAAAAATTTTAAAAACCCCGGGGGGGGAAAAAAAAAATTTTTTTTTTTTTTTTTTAAAATTTTTTTTAATTAAATTTTTTTTTTAAAATTTTATTTGGAAAAAAAAATTTTTTGGTTTTTTTTTAAAAAAAAAAAAAGGGGTTTGGGTTTTTTAAAAATTAAAAAAAAAAAAAGGGTTTTTTTTTTTGGGGGGGAAAAAAAAATTTTTTTTAAAAAAAAAAAGGGGGAAAATTTTTTTTTTAATTTAAAAAAAAAAATTTTTTTTTTTTTAAAAGGTTTAAAAAAATTTTTTTTATATTTTTTAAACCCCAAAAAAGGGGAAAAATTTTTAAAATTTAAAAAAAAATTTTTTAAATTTTTTTTTTTTGGGGGTTTTCCCAAAAAAAGGGTTTTTTTTTTTAAAAAACCCCCTTTTTTTCCCTTTTTGGGGAAATTTGGGTTTTAAAAAGGAATTTTTTGTTGGTTTTGGGTTAAAAATTTTTAAAACAAAAACCCAAAAAAAAACCCCAAAAAAAAAAAGGGGAAAAAAATTTTGGTTTAGAAAAAACCCGGGAAAACAAAGGTTTGGAAAAAAAAAAAAGGGTGGGGAAAAAAAAAAAAAATGTTTTTTTTTAAAAAAGGGGAATTAAACGTAAAAAAAAATTTTTTTTTTGGGAAAAAGGGCAAAAACCTCCCCCCTTTTGGGGGCCCCCCCCCCAAAAAAAAAAAAAAGGGGGTTCAAATTTTTCCCCCCCCCCCCTTTTTTTTGGGGGGGGGGCCCCCCCGGGGCCCCCCAAAAAAAAAATTTTTTAAAAAAAATTTTAAAACCCGGGAATTAAAAAAAAAGGGGGATTTTTTTTTTGGGAAAAAAAGGTTTTTTCCTTGGGAAAAATTTTTTTCCCCAAAAAAAAAAAACTTTTAAAATTTTTTAAAAAAACCTTTTAAAAAAAAATTTTTTTAAAACCTTATTTTTTTTGTTTTTTTTTAAAAAAAAAATTAAAAAATTTATTTTTTTTAAAATTTTTTTTTTTTTTTTTCCCCCAAAATTTAAACGAAATTTTAAAAAAGGCCCCCGGTAAAAAACTTTTCCCCCCCAAAAAAAGGGAAAATTAAAAAAATTTTTTTTTTTTTAAAAATAAATTAAAAAAAAAGGGGGGTTTTTTTTTTTTTAAAAAAAAAAATTTTTTAAAAAATTTTTTTTTTAAAAATTTTAACCCCGTTTCCACCCCAAAATTTTTTTTTTTCCCCCAATTTTTTAAAAAACCCTTAAAAAAAAAATTTTTTTTAAAAAAAAGGGAAAAAAAATTTTTTTTCCCCCCCTTTTTTGGGGGTTTTTTTTTGGGGTTTTTTTTGGGGGTTTTTTAAATTTTACCAATTTTTTTTTTCCCTTAAAAAACCCCCCCCTTTTTTTTTTTTTTAAAAAAATTTTTAAAAAATTTTTTAAAAAAATTTTTAAAATAGTTTTTTAAAAAATTTTAAATTTTTTTTGGGAATTTTTAAAAATTCCCCTTTTCCCAAAATTTTTTGGTTTTTTTTAACTCTTTTTTTAAAATTTTTAAAAAATTTTTTTTTTGGGGCCCAAAAAAAATTTAAAATTTTTTAAAAAAAAATTTTTTTTTAAAAAAAAAACCCCAAAAAAAAAATTTTTTTTTTTTAAAAATTTTAAAAAAACCCTTTTTTTTTTTAAATTTTTAACTTTTCCAAAAAAAATTTGGGGAAAAAAAAAAAAATTTTTAAAAAAAAATTTAAAAAAAAAAAACCCCCCGGGCACTGTTTAACGCAATACAAACATATAAAACAATCTCTGATTTTGCTAATATTGTGTACACAGTATCCAATATTATTGCAGAAGAATCCCTGAAAATATTAGAGTGAGCAAATAATAATGTTCACAGATACATTAAATTAAGTAAACCCGACGTCAATCGTGGATGAAAAATTGCACCAGGATAGCACTGTATAACCCAATACAAACATACAGCACAATTTCTGATTTTGCTAAAATTTTCAATAGAGTATCCTATACTATTGCAGAAAAGTCCCTGAAAATATTGGTGTGGGCAAAATAATAGTGTTCAGAGATATATTAAATTAAGTACACAGGTGGATGAAAAATTGTATCAGGATAGCACTATAATCTGTGCAATACAAACATACAGCACAATCTCTGACGTATAAATCCATAATGTATGTATGCTCACTAATTATATAATTGCTATTCAATATACCAGGGGTTATGGTTATGCAATTATCCATCAGAGGGACAAGATCATGCACATGTAAATTTTGTCTGTAATGTTATGATTTGTGGCATACAGAGCAATGTTAAAGCATACAAATGACCAACTTGTATTGCATAATACATATGGTAAGCATTGCAGATTGAATTGTATTGACAGTTGATCAACTTAATGTGTTGATGATTGCAGTTTCATTAAACTGAGACATAATATGTGAAGTGATCAGAAAAAAGTAATAAAGTAATACATTTTATAATTAGTGAGCACATATACATATATGATTTACACATTAGAGACTGTGCTGTATGTTCGTATTGGGTTTTTCATCCATGGGTTTACTTAATTTAATGTATTTTAAATTATTATTTGCCCACTCTAATATTTTCAGGGACTCTTCTGCCATAGTGTAGTATATTGTATAACAAATATTAGCAAAATCAGTGGAATAATCAAAGGTCAAATTTCAAAAATTACAAATTTATACTAATGTTTTAATTTTACAATAGTTATGTGTGTATGTTTATTGGATTTCCAATGCTATATTGATTGTTTCTCTAGCTGTATTAATAGCAGAGTTACAAGCATTAATGTAGCGGTCAGTATGTGATTTTGGTCAAAGTTCAGTGACCTATATTTTAATGATACTTGACCTAGATTTTTATTTTATTTTTAATTTTGATATTCTCGCATGAGCCAACAACTGTACTAAATTTCAAAAAATATTGGAGTCGGGTGATGTTTTGAGTGATTGATTTGACATGGAATGACCCAGCTTACCAGTTTGGAATGTATATCCGGTCCAGGATGTCGTCCCATCTCGTTTTGAGTGTTGTGTATGTACATGTATGTCAAAGGTTAACGTCTGCTTTGACCAACTTAAACACTGTGAGTGCCGAAACTATGCGTGACACTGACCCATGCATATTGTAGTTTATGTTAATTTTACGTTAATAATTGATTGATGCGCTTACTTTCTTGCAATTATTATTAATAAATATAACAAAACCTCAGCATTAGCGTTACTTGTAATTATTTATAAACATTTTGTTTCTTAATATTCGTGTCTCAGTCTCAGGGCGTTGTGCATCTTGTGGTTTTCTCACACCAGTAGTTTTCAGCGCGGTTTATAGCACGTACAACGCTAAATTCAAATCTCCTCTTTTCATGACATAGATAACTGTATCATTCTGGGATGTATGTAACTGTGTACTGTCATAGTAATCAGCCATTCCAAGCTAACATATACATTACCATTTTTTCAAATGCTACCAGGAATTAAAAACTGTTTACAAAGATATATATTTTGGGGTAATGAATATGAAATATCGGGTAGGGTAGGTACTTCCTTCATACCACCATGGTCCCGGATGACATACACTCTTGGATGCCATAAAATACAGCAAGTGCACATCGTTTTTGGACTGTTGATTTGTCAAGGAAACCTTTATCTAGCCAGGTTGAAATGGGCAGCTAAATATAACACTATATTGCAGAATGCTGCATCTGGTCTAACACAGGTTCTTGATGTCCGAAGATCCAGTCTACTTCATTTTTATGTCACGGAAGTCACGTAATTAAGCATTTTGTTTTATTTATTTAAAAAAATCCGTTTTGTTAATTTACAACCTAATAGTGAACTAACTAGGACAAGCCTAGTGTTTAATATAAGTGCTTTAATATCGTTATAAAATCTACATCAAGGTCTGTCATGTAAGTCACGCTGATTTATCACAGAAGAAGTCATGCAACACAAGTATTTTGGTGTTATTTCCTGTGAAATACCTACATCTAAATCCCCTTCACTGAGTGTAACTAAAGCATAATGTGTCTTACCGTAGTGGATAACTGAACACCAACATTTAGCATATGTCACGGAAGTCACACTTGTTTGCCTCAACGCACTGTACATGTGTAAGTAATACAAAATGTCATTAGTCATACAAATGCTGGATTTATTTTTTAAACAATATATTTTATACATTATTGTGTTCCGAACATGTATAAAACTAGAAGAAACACCGCCTAATTCACAACAGTGAAATGTAGGGGCGGAAACCTCTAAAATATTGATCTATATTACGATTAATAAAAGAAAACACTCATTACATTATGCATGTTAGTATTTATCAGCAAGCTCCTTTATATACGTAGGTAATGTGCAGGTCTTCTATTAAACTATTGTCTTTCTAAATCCTAGGTTTTGTAACTAAATGACGAGTGTTATCAGAGTGTTACGAACATAATTCATAATCTCTACAGCTGAAATCCCATAAACTATATCATATACTATGGAATCCCAACGTTGGATATAATTAACAACAACCTTTCTTCTAACACTATTTGAAACTAGGAAGGTTTACTAGCTTTGGGTATACAGGAGATAATACTTTTTTTTATTAATAGCTGTTTATTTCAAGTAGTCATAATAATTAATTAATCTTCACCACACCTTTAACAGCAATCCATGCAACAGCGTATCACTATCACTGATGTAATTCACATTTAATTACGTAGGATATGGAAAGAGAAAATACTAAACATTTTGATCATCAAGTTGTACTTTGGAATTAATTTGCTTATTGTAGTTGTTTAATCATGTTATGAAAATAAATAATAATAATTCAATTAGATTTTCTTCATGTTTATACTTATGGAACTACTCGTCACGGAAGGCACGTGTGTTTCTGTCCCGGAAATAGAAAATGATTGAAGCCTATATTTTGCCTTATTTATGAATCTTCAAACCTATGTAGTCAATTAAGGGGAAAAAAATTTTTTTTTTAATATTAAAAAAATTTTAATATATTTTTAAAATAAATTTATTTTAAAACCCAATAGGACAAGAAATTTTTTTAAAAATTCATCAGGGGTAAAGAATTTAAATATAATTTGGGAAAATACACAATGTTACTCTTACTTACTAGAGCTTTAACTTTTTTTTAAAAATTTTAATTTAACAAAAAGCTAATTTTTTTAAACAAAATTTACGGTTTTTTTACTCTTTTCATTGGTTGTTGGCTTGTATATGTATACTCAACTAAAGTAAATTTTGGATCGAGAATTTTTTAATTTCAAGGACCATAAATAAAAGAAGACGCAGTGTAAGTTGTCAGGTAAAAAAAGCTGAGGGGTTTGCGTAGCTAGTTTTTTTAAATTAAAACAAACTATATAGGCAATTCCCCAGGTTTAGTTATACGAAATTCAGGTTTCCTTAATTTGGGTCATTGATACTCGGTAAAACCAGGGACCCTCCGCCGAACCCGGACCTTCCCAATTTTCTTTACCTTTTAAAGAAACCAAATAAATAGGTATGTTTCATTTTTTTCCGTTGAGCTGATTTTTTAATTTTGTGGATCCCTAAACCAAGACAAGGGAAGGTGCATATTGCGCCAGCAAAAAAGTGCCGCACATACGCCCATTTTGCAACCAAAAAAACTTTTCCCATTGTAGTTTAAGCTCGTCCCAAAAAAGCAATAGGCCGAATTGTTTCGACTGTTTACAAACCAGGGTTTTTCGCCAAAAACCGGGAAAAAAATTTGCTGAAACAAATTTTAGATTTTATCATTCTAGCTGACCGTTTGGGGTGGGGTTTAAAAAAAGGTTCTACAAAAAAAAACTTTTTAAAATTTTTTTTCTTGAACAATTATTAAACTTTGATTTTTGATACTTTTTTTTAAATTTTTTCTTAAGCAAATTAATGTAAAAAATTGTTTTTTCGTATTTTTAAAATTGGAGTTAAAAAATGGTTATTTTTAATTGTTTGGTAAATGAATTTAATAACACTCTAAAAATTTTCGGCATAAATTTATTTTTATATTTTATGTTTTGAATTAAATATAAACTTAATTACCCTTTTCAATTTCAATACAGAATGGATTACCAAAAAAAATTTTAAAAGTCGCTATGTACCCGAAACTACCCGACACTAAAAACATAACTGTTCTACGTGACGTAGTTATTGAGATATTGTGACATTTGTACTGACGACCGCCATATTTTAAAAAATGGTGGACGTATAAGCCGGGGAAGTCCAACAATTTAATATTTGTAATCCTTGTCCCCTAAGTGGTCAAAAACATAGACATGCACGTCACAATTATTGCTCTAAATGACTAAGTAAATTGTTAAGATAAGAGGACATTTTAAATGACCGCGACATACATGGTATAGTGTGTTATCAAGCACACACTCACGGGTCGCTTGGTCCAGCTCGGCGATGCCACTCTCCCCCTGTGGAGCACCGTAGAGAGTGCAGTGGCTAACAGTGGCTGGTTGGTTTCATAGGCGTAGCCAGAGGGTGGTGGTCAATGGGCCAAGCCCCCAAACCGGGACAATTATGAGAGTAGTTGACTGAAGACCTATAACTGGTAGCCTGATTCATCGAGTGACAAGGTACAAATGGAACCGTATCCGCAACAGAATCGGATAGGAAATGTACGGCAATACCCCATGCACCGCTCCTTGCCTTTTACAATATTTCGTTGGTTAGAATATCAATCTGTGATATGCGTAATTACTCCTTTGAAAACTTTGCCGAGTGTTAAACTGAACAAGGCCACAGGGTCTAACAACATTCCTGCGTCGGTTTTAAGAAATCAAGCAAATGTACTCGTCCCTCCATTAACTAGAATTTTTAACAAGTCACTAAGAGAAACTGTCAAGATTCCATATGGAATGACAAATGGCCATTGTAATACCGTTGCCAAAACAAACCTACCTGTGTCGATTTAAAAAGATATTAGATTAATTTTACCAACTCCAATAGCTGCTATGGTGTTTGAATTTATAATGCTGAAATGGGTGGATGAAGCGATTGAAGGTGATATTGATGATACGCAATTTGGTCGAATTAGTCAGCATGCTGGTCGTTCAATTATCGTGATCTGCTCCTTATGTCATGGTTTGATACCATGCGATCCCCACGTATAATATCAGCCACACGCGCGAGCGCGAGCGCGCGCACGCACGCACGCACGCACGCACGCACGCACGCACGCACGCACGCACGCACGCACGCACGCACGCACACACACACACACACACACACACACACATTATTGCTTTGATACATGGCTCGTCCAGTACAAATTCCTGCCTACGCCACTGGTTGGTATGGACAGCCAGTCCCCCCTCCATTTGGTCATAGCCAGTGCGTTGTGGTTTCGTTGTGGCCAAGAACCCAAGACCTTTCGTATGTTCACGTCTGACTGTTGAAAGGGCGCCGTGCCTTTGACTTCAAGCGTTATACAGTATCCGTGCCCGCGCAAACGTGGTCAGCGTTTTTGCACGCTTGTCTAATTACTCATCCTCGTACTATTGTCATATTTAAATGCAACTGTGATGGGTGGTGAAGTCTGATGCGCTTTGCTAAGTCTATGATAGACACACAGTGTCGTTGGTAAATGGCAATGCCTTTTCTATATATAATAACAACAACAAGTGACGAAATTGGCAATAGGTAATCCAAATATCTGTCATTGGGAATTGCCAATACGTGATTAACTACTTAAGCATAATAAATGTGAGGTCCAGAAACCACTCAACATATTCATAATTATTAATATAATTGCCTGTAACATTTTCATGACGTGTCTATTAATTTTCATATTAAACCCAGCAGTGCAAGTTGTAGCCAATTTTCGTTTATAGACTGCCATAACTTCTAAACACTACCGAAAATAAAATATCATAATACAATAGATTTGCCTACAGCAATACAATGTATGAAACGTCATTCCTATCTACTTACCATATGTTTAAAATCAATGTTACAAGGAACAAAAATAACTGTTTTATTATGGTTTTATACCTACGTAGAATTCCGCTCTTGGGAACGACCCCTTATTCGGAGTCCAGTCATACGCTATTCGGATACATTCTTTTTCAAGTTGATACATGGCAACATTTCAATTGGCTGTTTTCTTCAGGCGCCGGTAACTGGTGTCGTAAACAACGTCAGAACACCATTTCGCTTGGTCTGAATGCAGTTGTTTGCAAACGTGACAGTCATAAAACTACTATAGGAGCAAGAAAAGATACGCCTTTCGTTGCAAAATGCGGCGTATTGTGCCGACACTAATTTGGCTGGCGGCAGTATGCAACGTCCCCATTGTCATTTCGGGGTATATGTATCCAACCACCTCCAAAGAGGCGATCAAGCGTCCAACCGGAATAGGGAATGACACATACACGCTGATTAATAAGGCGTTCCCGTCGAAACAGTTATTTGACTTCTATGGAAAGCAGTACAAAAGCATTGCTGCGGTAAGTGGTTACATGTATTTTACGCAGTAGTAGCGTCAATGAAACCCAAGTTACAGAACTGATTTGCGTTATTATACTTAGACTCTTAGTAATTATGCGCTATATCATGCTCTGTACACTACCTTGCCTACGGCTACGCCTACGCCATGCCATGCCATGCCGCCCCTGTTAATCATGACATAACGTTTTAACACATGCGTCCTTCATAACATACAAATTGAATCTCCCATGTGTCCCAAATTGATTGAGAACTTCTCTCGATTCATAAAAAGGTTTTGAGACATCGAGTGTGAGGTCAATACATATACCTACAGGCTACACCAAGACCAAGTGCAAGGCAAGGTTTAGGCGACGGCCGGCTACGCCTACGCTTAGCCTTAGCCTTAGGCTTACCTTAGGCTCTTAGCCTGGCTTAGCCAGGCTTGCCTTAGGCTTAGTAGTTAGTAACAATTGTGTATATTTCGCCAAAGAATTGTATATTGGGTCATTCCGTGTGAACGCAACCAATGCAATGAGGTTGCTGTCATCTCTTACTTAGTCTTACACTTAGTTAGACTCGGACTAAGTCTTAGATTTTTGAATAGATCAGTATGGTAAGAACCTTGGCTTTGGTAATATTAGCAAGAATCCAAAATTTGAGCATTCTAACTTACATAGTTTTCAAGTTACAGTTTTAAAATATAGGACTTAGTCTTTAGACGTTTTTCGACAGCTTGTTAAAAATAAATAATTGTATTCACATTTCACTAGTCAATACCTTCTGCACTCTAGCCTGTGCCAGTGAAATTTTGTGGAGTTGCTCGCCATAATATAAAGATTGCATACCTACAATTAGAACATAAATACAGTGCATGGTTAATGAATGTGCAGCAAGTTGATAACCATCATGATATATTCAAAATGTAACTTGCCGGAGAGTTTTCAGACCCAGATTGTGAGCAAAATACACACACGTTGGACCCAAATTGTACATATTTGGTACCCAGACATATGTGCAAATCTACGAAATATGGCAGGTCTGGTTGCCTTAATTATGAATCTGTACATATGCAAATATGGTATGTTATTATATTTCTTAAAAAATGATCAACTTCAGACCCAAACAAGTCGATGAGGCGTAGGCTGTAGCTTGTATTATCACAAAACTGTTTTTAGGTGTTAGTTCGTTTCTATACCTCAAATAAAGTTTTAGTAAGCTTTCTGAGCTTACTTCACAACAAAAACGGCATATGTCTGGGTGCCCCAACTTTAAAAATAAATTGCTTGTGATATACGAGAGGGTTTTCAGACATTGATTGCAAGCTAAATATTAATATAGATGGTTAAATGAACTGTTGTGTGTATTTTATATATATATATATATATATATATATATATATATTGTTATCAAACTTTTACCAGGCATAAACAAGTCCCAATACAAAAATAACAAGTAACTCTCAATATCCTTCCATGCTTCCTTCTCAAGAAGAGTGGGGACCCATTGATAGACCTTTTAAAATAAATTGCTTGTGCTATACGAGAGGGTTTTCGGACATTGATTGCAAGCTAAATGTGGATGGTTAAATGAACTGTTGTGTGTATCTGATATATATGCATAATAGTGTGTATTATCAGAGTAATATAACATGCATGACAGTCTTAATTATGAATCTACCCAAATATCCTGCATTTTATGTCTTTACAATTATCAAATTTCCAACCCTATAAGGTCAATGTGGATTAGAAGGTATTGTTATCAAACTTTTACCAGGCATAAGCCAGCCCCATGCTTCAAGCAAAACTCCCAAAGAATGTATATTGATATGCATAGATATGCAATATTTACAAATATTACCAATAACATAATATATTGTGTTTAACTCAAGATCAGTGCTTGAAACCCACTAGCAAGTGATTTATTGATACTTTTTCTGTATCTATGGGTTCCCCCATTCGTCTTGACAAGGAAGCATGGAAGGATATCAAGAGTTATTTATTATTTAGTCTTAGGACTGGTTTATGTGTGGTAAAAGTTTGATAACAATACCTTCTCATCCGCATTAACCTTGTAGGGTTGGAGGTTTGCTAATTTTAAAGAAATACAAAAATGTAGGACATTTGGGTATGTGTAGATTCATAATTAAGACTCAGGCATGTCATATTGCTCTGATAATACACAATGTTTTGCATATATATATATATATATATATATATATATATATATATATATATATATATATATATATATATATACATATATATATATATATATATCAAATACATACAACAGTTCATTTAACCATTCATATTTAGCTTGTAATCAATGTCTGAAAACCGTCTCGTATATCATAAGCAATTTATTTAAAAAGTTGTATTAATGGGTCCCCATTCTTCTTGAGAAGGAAGCATGGAAGCATATTGAAAATTACTTGTTATTTTGTATTTGAACTGGTTTATGCCTGGTACAAGTTTGATAACAATACCTTCTAATCCACATTGACCTTTTAGGGTTTGAAGTTTGCTAATTTTAAAGAAATATAAAATGTAGGACATTTGGGTATGTGTAGATTCATAATTAAGACAGTCAAATAAGTCATATTACTCTGATAATACACAATGTTATGCATATCTATCAAATACAGACAACATTTAATTTAATCATCCATATTTAGCTTGCAATTAATATCAGAAAACCCTCTCGTACATCACAAGCAATTTATTTAAATCGTATCAATGGGTCCACATTCTTATTGAGAAGGAAGCTTGGAAAGATATTGAGAGTTACTTGTTATTTTGTGTTATAACTGGTTTATGCCTGGTAAAAAAATTATAACAATACCTTCTAATCTACATTGACTTTTAGGTCGGAAGTTTGCACATTTTAATTAAATATATAATATTTAAGACAGTCAGGCATGCCATATTTGGTTTGATAATACACAATATTATGCATATATATCAAATAGACACAACAATTAATTGAACTATCAAATTTTAGCTTGCAATCAATGTCTGAAAACCCTTTCGTATATAAAATATTTATTTTATTAAAGTTAGGGCATCCAGACGTATGCAATTTTGGTGGTAAAGGAAGCTCGGAAGGATATTGGGATTTACTAGTTATTTGAGTTATAGAAATGAACTAACACCTAGAAAAGGTTTTGTGATAATACAGCCTATGCCTCATCGACCTTTTTGGTTCGGAAGTTTCTCTTTAAAAAAAAAAATAATAACGTACCATCTTTGCACATGTATAGATTCATAATTAAGGAAGCCAGACCTGCCATATTTATCAGATTTGCACATATTTATGTTTTGGTGCCCAATATGTACAATTTGGGTCTAAGATGTGTGTATGTTGCTCACAATCAGAGTCTAAAAACCCACCCGCGAGTGATATTTTGAATAAATCATGATGTTTATCCACTTGCACATTAACCATACACTGTACTTATGTACAAATTGCAGTTATGTAATCTATATATTATAGAGAGCAACTCCACACAATGTTATTGACACAGGCTAAAGAGTGCAGAAGATATTGACTAGTGAAATGTGAATAAAATTATTTATTTTTAACAAGCTGTCGAAAAACGTCTAATATTTGTAAATATTGCATATTTATACATATCAGTAAACATTCTTAGGGAGTTTTGCTTGAAGCATGGGGCTGGTTTATGCCTGGTAAAAGTTTGATAACAATACCTTCTAATCCGCATTGAGCTTTTAGGGTTGGAAGTTTGCCAATTTTAGTTAAATATAAAATGTAGGACACTTGGGTATGTATAGATTCATAATTAAGACCGTCAGGCATGTCATATTGCTCTGATAATACACAATGTTATACATATATATCAATTACACACAACAGTTCATTTAAACATCCAATTTTAGCTTGCAATCAATGTCTGAAAACCCTCTCGTATATGACAAGCAATTTATTAAAAAAAGTTGTATCAATGGGACCCCCATTCTTCTTGAGAAGGAAGCATGGAAGGATATTGAGAGTTACTTGTTATTTTGTCTTAGAATTGGTTTATGCCTGGTAAAAATTTGATAACTACCTTCTAATCTACATGGACCTTTAAGTGTGGGACGTTTGCTAATTTTAATGAAAATACTAAAATATGATATTTGGGTATGTGTATATTCATAATTAAGACTGTCAGGCATGCCATATTTGCTTTGATTATACACAATATTATGCATATATATCAAATAGACACAACAGTTAATTGAACCATCAATATTTAGCTTGCAATCAATGTCTGAAAACCCTCTCGTATATAAAATATTTTTTAAATTAAATTTGGGCATCCAGACGTATGCCATTTTTGTGGTAAAGGAAGCTCGGAAGGATATTGGGAGTTACTATTTATTGGAGTTATAGAAATGAAGTAACACCAAGAAAAGGTTTTGTGATAATACAGCCTACGCCTCATCGACCTTTTTGGGTCGGAAGTTGGTAATTTTTTAAGAAATATAATAACGTACCATCTTTGCACATGTATAGATTCATAATTAAGGCAGCCAGACCTTCCATATTTATCAGATTTGCACATAGTTATGTTTTGGTAACAAATATGTACAATTTGGGTCTAAGGTATGTGTAATTTGCTCACAATCAGGGTCTAAAATCCTCCCGCGAGTGATATTTTGAATAAATCATGATGTTTATCGACTTGCTGCACATTAACCATACACTATTTATGTTCTAAGTGTAGTTATGAAATTTTTATATTATAGAGAACAACTCCACACAATGTTATTAACACAGGCTAAAAAGTGCAGAAGATATTGACTAGTGAAATGTGAATAAGATTATTTATTTTTAACAAGCTGTCGAAAAACGTCAAAGTCCCAAATTTCAACTGCCGTAACGTGAAAACTGTTTAAGCTAGAACGCTCAAATTTTTGATTCTTGCTAACCTTACCAAAGGTTCTCACCATACTCATCTATTTAAAAATCTAAGAAATGACAGCAACATCATTGGTTGCGTTCATACGGAATGACCCATATATATTTATATATATATAATTTGTATAATGCCAGCATTATACAAATGCATTTTCGACCTATATTCATAATATTGATGATCACGTGAACCAATGGCAATGAAAGACTAATTCACGTCATAGACAGAGCAAAATTAGCGGGTTTTTTTCTAACGGCTACAAGTATTAGCTCTGCATCTGGTAGAAGTGGCACCAGTGTCTGTGCTGTTCTGTCCGGCACAACCTCCATCATGCATAGGCCGCTGTCTCGTTCAATGGCAGCAAAAACCCATAGGCCGTTCACCCGTCGCCCTCTGTGGAATTTCCGGCGGAAGAAATACGACTCGTCGATTTCGACAACAATGGGCTGGCCATTGTTGTCGAAACCGCCCAGCTGTCGCGGGTTTCGTCGCACATCTTCTGCACAGATGTCTCGTATAAAATTCCCCCAGTCTACGGCAGTTCTTGGCGACAGCGTCAGTTGCCAGGTGACATGGTGAAGTGGAATTTCTGTTGCCCAGGAAAATAAGAACCACACGAGTTTCCCTAGGGGAACCTTGCTCTTAAAAAATGACCCTTCTCGCACACTGTGCCTCTGGTGACACTGACGACATTTCCACCGCCATCCGTCCTGGGTATCATGTTGTGCGACCAAACTGCATGGAATTGCGCAACGAGGGCAGTCGAAAGTGTTCTTCAGCAATCCTCGTGCAGCAAGCCATTCCAGTTGTGGACGCACGTCGTCGTCAAGCATCAGACGCAACTCGAACGGGCCGAGTTTCTGTTGCGCAACAGCCGCTGGAATGAGAACTGCGTTGGGAGGCAGAATTTGCACTGGTGCTGCTGGGCGACCGGCCATTGCAGTAAACAGTGTCTTTTCGATTCTCTCTGTGACTCAATGAAGTTGTTCAAAGGCTTGCCTTATACGAATTGATTTCTTATGTGAAACGCCTGTGTTATATGTAAATGCACATCCGAATACAGTGTAACATATTTTACCCGCCTAACATATCGCGCCCTTGGAATCGTGCCAAATAAATGAGTACATGTTTTGTAAGATCATGTGATCGGTTCGCGGCAAGAAAATGCTGGCCATTTCTACATAATCTCCCTCATACACAATGAGTACATCTGTGTAATTTCTTAGTATATACTGGAAAAAACTACACTTATTTGCAGCTACAGCATGAAACTCCTGCTACAAATTTTAATGATGGTTAGAAGAAAAGCTCCACAGCCGAAGCAGCGAAGTAGGGGGGTTATTGATGAAGAAAGGCTGTCAGGACCAGTCAGCAACTTAGTCTTAGAGTAGCAGCAATTCCATAAGCTATGCATGCGTGTGACATAATATAAATATATATAAAAATGCATGTGACATCTACATGTAATATTATTGTAATTGGTATTTCATCGTTTATGTTTTTGTATTATATTTCAGTGTAAGAAACTGTAAACATAAGGTTTTTAATAATTACTATAACCAATGGCAATGACATAATTCCTCTGTAGTTGATGTTCTGTTGCACGACATAACGGATGCTCCCCTAAAAGCACCAAGTTTTTCGCACGTTCAACAGCAGCCTTCACAGTCTACTACCAAAGTCCCCCAACCCAATTTTGTCATGTCGTCCGTAAATTCATCTGCTTTCTCTACATATGTACTGATCACATGTTCTGAAATGATGTAAAAACGAACCGCGTTTTCTTGCCGCGGACCGATCACATGATCATACAAAACATACTCAATGTTTGTGTTGTCGTGCATTGATCACGTGTTCTTGGTCTTTTAACTATGCACGTGAAATTATGTAGGAATGACCCGCGTTTTCTTGCCGCGGACCGATCACATGATCATACCAAACGTACATAATTCTTGTGTTGTCGTGCACTGATAACATGTTCTTGGTCTTTATACTATCTACCTATGACATGCTCATTAAATAAATAAAAATGATTTCACACAATAACCTACAACTAGAATTGTATTCGGGATAAAATGCACTGCCTGCATAACATAAAGAGGACAGCCGGCCGTGATTCTTCTGTGATGTAAATATATGACATTTCAAAAAACAAAACAAATATACAGACACTTTGAAGACGGACAATGTAAATGTTGATTCAAGTCAATTCAGTGTTCGGGTTTAATTACACACACAGTTAACCAACACAGTTCATTATGCACCACTGCAGGATAGACTTAGTAATTACTGTGTACTACAAGGGTTTACAGCAATAGGTGAATAAGATTTAACAAAAATGCCACCTACAGATTCAACTGTAGATGGCAAGTGGCCTAGGAAGCCCTTTGGCTTATCGAGAGTTCAATTTATCTATCTAAGTATACCCCGCCCTTCTTATGTATTATTCGATTTCATTACTAAATATATTAACAATACTGGCACCTACACAATCAGCCGATAATCTGTTCCATTCATTCCCATTGTGTATTGTGCATCTTCATTCCCAATATTTAACAGCATTTACGACTTTTCAGACCAGTCTGTCAACGTATTAAGATCATCGTGTAAATGCTGTCTCTCTGTGTAACTTTTTAATTTTCCTAAACACTTATATCGTCCGCAAACTTCAACACCTTGCTTGTTATGTCATCATCCAAATCATTGATATACATTAAGAATATAATACATTCCAATATTGATCTATGCGGTACTCCACTAAAAATCGATTTCCTGTTTGAAACCTCCCCATCCACTACTACTCTTTGTAGTGTATCAATGAGTCATTTTTATATCCAGTTAATCATTATCTATTTTAAAGTCTGAGACGGCCAATTATAAATTTTCTTCTTGTTTCATCTGTAACTAGTGAATCTCTTTTGTTTTGCTAGACAGCAGTCAGACCGGTCAGTGTAGGAATTATTTAGTAAGATTAACTTCATACCTGTATACCCAGGTATGTGAAAATATCAGCAGTAATTAATGCAATATGTTGCATTGGCGATGACAATGTATTTTCCATAAGAAGTTTAAGATATTTATTGTTGCTCTTAAATAAAACAAGATTCATAATTATTTATTGTATGTTTATTGATAAACATTTGACACATTCACTGGAACTTACTTCAGATTCTTTCACGACATTCACAGCTGCCTGAAAGACAGTTAAATAGACATCTGAAACTGTGTACTTCACGTAAATATAAATAGTACTGCAAACATCAGAATGAAATTAGTGCTAACGGCCATGTTGCAAAGAAGGGAAGGGAACAGAACCTGTCTTTGTATGAACAAAATAATCTGAAGAAAAAGAGGCAAGACAATGTGAGCAATCGAGTAGCCAAATGTCAAGCCCTGACGAAGGTAAGAGTAAATAACAATGCCAATTGACAAAGGCAATAACAAAAGCAAAGACGGCTTTGGACCAGTCACTCCTACCTACTCTGAAAGGGATGAAAGCTGTAATGCGAAAACTGTATAGCACAATCCAAATCGAGGCATCATCTGATCAAAAACAAACTTGTCTATGACAAAGCCACATAAACACAAAGGTGCTATTTCAGTGGTCCACACTGAAATTGTCAAGTTGTTTTATGCTATAAATAACATATTTGGTTGGATTTATAATAAAACTTGCATGTAAGTGGTCTTGCAAAATTATTGAAAAGGCAACTCCTATGAAAAATAATCACCTTGTGTATTTCTTTTAAAACAATTAACTATTTCTGGAATTAAAACGTTCAAGTGTGCATTACTTCCTATAAAAGTATACACCATTTTGTAAGGTTAATATGTTTTTAAATGTAATGTTGTGTGTCATCTAAATTACACATTGAAAAAAAAATTTCCTCCAGCCAAAATATGCATAATGACTTATCTGTGATAATGTATTTTATGTAACGCGAGTCACAGTAACGCGACTCACGCTGATTTTCTAACATGTTTCTATGTTATTGAGAACATTTCATATCACTAATGAAATTTTTGGAAACCCTATTTATTTGTGTTTCACACAAGGGCATTCACTGTTTGCTATCATTTATACTATAAGGAGAAACTTAAACAGCGATATAAAACATAAACTTTAAAAAAATCATCATTACAAATACTGAAGTATGTCGTCTTAGGGCCGTGGACATGTCCGCAGTCGAAAGAAATCGCCTCCGCAGTTCTGGTGCCTCCGTGAGGCGCCTACGGCTCGCGCCATATTTGCATCGGTGGAATAGCGTTATTTACTTCGACTCGGCGTGTTTAAATTGTTCTAAAACACAAATTATAAATTTCAAATCTGACTTCTTTGTACCGGAAGTGATGTAGAATCACATTGCGAACACATACACATCGATATAAGGTGAGAAAAAACGGTTTTAAGAGGCCGTAATAATTTAGGCCAGTTAAGTATAAGATTACCCATTAATGTACGTTTACAACCGATGAAATGACAACTGGTGTTCCGACGACAGGTGTGCTGGCTCTATGCCGGAACGGATGTTTAAAATCATCTACACTGACTACAGCTCGCCGTATGCATCACACAAGACTGCTACTCCACACATAGTTAAATATTGATATCGTATAACACGTCCGTCGATATTAAAGAATAATGTCTACATTAATGTACATTTACAGTCGATGGAACGTTGCGGGATGTTCGATTGAATTCAGTGCCGACGTGGCTTTGTTTTGGCTGTTCTGTCTATTGAGCACACATACGATGATACGGCATGCCCATACATACAAACTATCGCTGGATACGCGCCTGCACGGACAATAGCTTACCCTTCATATATATTAATAGATATTTCACCATAAATTATAGGGAAAGGGTAACATAATTGTTTTTGGTCATGGTTTATGTTGATAAGAGCTATGCAACGACATCAACGTGGAAACCTGGTGCAGTTTCTTTTAACAATTAATTACATGCAGCCTAATCCTGTATACTACTTAGTACAATTACTTCACGCTGGTTTCATTCACAGTATAAATGGGTATATATATATATATATATATATATATATATATATATATATATATATATTCAAGAAATGAAATGAATGAATGCTTTATTTCCACAATCACATACATGTACATGTATTCATAACAATATTTAACATTTGTGGAAGGGTCATTCCATGTGAAATCAATCACTTTTGGCCATTTTTGCATCACCCGATTCCAAATTAAATTAAATTTAGTACAGTTGTTGGTACACATGAGTTAACTTTGACCCAATTCGCATACTGACTGTTACATTAATGCCTGTAGCTCTGCTATTAATAAAGCCAGAGAAACAAACAATATATCATTGGAAAGCCAATAAACATGTACATATAACAGTCATAAAATAAAATAAATATTGTAAATAAAAACGTTATAAATTTTGAACTTTGACCTCAGGACCTCAGATACCCAAAATATGTGTCCTGATTTTGCTAATATTTTGTACACAGTATCCTATACGATTGCAAAACAGTCGCTGAGAATATTAGAGTTGACAAATACTAATGTTCAGATATACATTAAATTAAGTACACCCGTGGATGAAAACATTCACCAGGATAGCACTGTATAACCCAATATAAATATACAGCACAATCTCTTTTGCTAATATTTTGCATCGAGTATCCTATACTATTGCAGAAGAGTCCATGAAAATATTGGAGTGGGCAAATACCAATGTACAGAGATACATTAAATTAATTACACTTTAAAATGTCACCAGGATTGCACTGTATATTATTAATACCTGTGAAATGCAAACTTACAGCACAATCTCTGATGTCTAAATCCATATATGTATATATGCTCAGTAATTATATAATTGCTATTCAATATATCAGGGGTTATTGTTATGCAATTACCGATCACAGGGAGGGACAAAATCATGCACATGTAAATTGTTTCTAAAGTTTTGTGATTTGTAGCATACAGAGCAATGTTGAAGCGTACAAATGAACAAATTGTATTGCATAAGCATTGCAGATTGAATTGTATTGAAAGTTGATCAACTTCATGTGTGATGATTGCAGTTTCATTAAATTCAGACACAATATGTGAAGTGATCTAAAAAAGGTGAAGTAATGATTTTTTAAATTAGTGAGCACATAATATTATGGGTAATTCCAAGATAAAGTGGAACTTTAAAAGAAAATAGTTGAGTTAAATACTGTTTGCCTATGTTTAGTAGTATGTTTGAAGTTTATATAACCACAAGCATTTTACAAGTTGCACTAAAATTATTATCTCAGTCGCATTTCAAAGATGGTGTTCGATATGCACTAGGCCTGCAAATGACAGATGCATAATTTGTCTGATTACAGGACCCTCAGAAATAATGAATGTTATATACAATTGTGAAATAAATGAGTTTCTGTATTAGTGTTATATTATATCTTTGGGATAATGGAAAGAAAACTAACTTTAACACCAATTATTTTTAATTATGTGAACTTTAATCACTTCTACTTTTTAGATGCCTAAAGCCACGCCCGTAACAAGAATTGTCTAAATAATTTTATAACATGATAATGCCAACTTTTTTTATACAATGCTAACATTACTAACTATACCCAACAAGTCAAATAAAAGTAGTAATACAAAATTAATATCGCCAACAAGCCTGTTACGGGTGTGGCATTGTTATGGGTGTGGCGTACAGTTACACAGATATGCCACGCCCGTAACAGCTGATTTGGACAGGTATTGACTCTGTCATAAGTCATACCCAGTTCCAATGCAAATTGAAACAGTGTATATCTTTCATGTCACTTCTAGAATAGTTTTTCTTAATTTGAACCCATTCAACTGCCATTTGATAGTTGAGCAGCATTGCTGATAGACACTTGAACTACGGGAGGTATTTTGAGGTATGTTGTTTTTCTCTTTCAAGTATGAGCCAGGCTGTAAGACACCACACAGTGTTAATTATACTGTTTCAGCATGCATAATTCTTATATTGTCTAATGATTATATTGATTATCAGCACATAAAACATGCTGAGTCCATACTCCATAGTGTTAATGGCTACCTATATATCGTTATTTACAGTATAATGGGGAAGACGAATGCAGATAGGCAAGCAACCTGGCGAGAGAGGAAGAAAGCACAGGGTGGGCAAGAAAGCCAAGATTATTGGATGAAAGAGCGCAAGAGAGATGTTGACAGACGTAAGGCGTGGTCCAACACAAAACGGGCCAAAGAAGCAAAAGCATCCACGCAGCGTAAGCAAACGAGCAGGCAGCGAATTGCTGCTGTGGGCAAGCATCCAGACGTGGATAAGTAAGCAGTCAAATCGCAAGCTTTCAAAAGTCCAGCACCGCTTGGCAAAGCTGTCGCTAAACTTAAGCAACAACTACCAAGGTGTCCCAGGAAGCAGGTGGCAGTCATTCGTCACCTCGCAGTGTCGTCAAATGTGATGCCTAACCAGAGCAACGAGAGACAGAGAGTGAGACACACACACACCCACCAATTAACGTTGAGGCAATTGAAGCCTTCTACAGCAGGCATGATATCAGCCGAGAGGCACCGGGTATGAAAGACACTGTAATCATTAGAACTGCGGGCATCAAAGAAATCAAGCGAAAGCGGCATTTGATGTACAAGTTGAGAGAAGTGTATGCCATGTTTTGTGAAGAACATGGCACCATTGTTGGTTTCAGCACATTCTGAAACCTACGTCCAGTCAATGTGCTTATCAGTCGCAGTACACCTCATGACGTGTTTGTATCAGACCCTTCATTAGGCTGGCCAATGCCCTCTTGCCACCATACAATCAGCAGTGGATTGTTGAGAATGCAGTTTGTCAGTTTTTTTTAATGAAGGGTGCATGCTCAGTCGTACAACTTGCAAAGACGGCACAAAATTGAAGGAAGCTATTCAAGGAAAGCATGAGTCTGACGACGAAGTTGAAGTGTTTCGATGGCAGAAGGTGACAGTTGATGACAGGTTGAAAAAAGTAAAGTTGATAATGTCCATTGATGATGCAGTGGAGTCGATCCTCGATACACTTCCAGGATTCCTACGCCATGTGTATATGAAAATGTGTCTGGAGGTGGCATACCAGCAGGATATCGAAGAAAGCTCTGCAGCAAAATGTGTAGGACAAATTGACTTCGCCGAGAACTATACTTGTGTCTTCCAAGATGAGTTTCACACTGCGCACTGGAATCAGAAACAACTCACGGTGTTTACAGCATGTGTGTGGAAGGGTCCGAAAAACATAACGTCGTATGCAGTTACTGCAGACAGTACCGTCCACGATAGGCGTACCGCCTTAGCATACCTGCATGAGGTATTGTTGGCGGCCGAGATAGATGGCAGTACACAGAGCCTGAATATTTGGCCTGATGGTTCTTCCAGTCAATTCAAAAACCGATACATTGCTAACTGCCTTCCTCCGATGAACGTGGCATACCACTGTCAAACATCGTGGAATTTTTTCGCGACTTCGCATAGGAAGGGTCCCGTCGATGGAATGGGTGGCGCCGTGAAGCGAGCCGTGAGAGATATGGTCCGCTGTCGGCGTGCAATAGTGATAGATGTGCCGACATTCATTGCTGCATATCGTGCATCTTGCGGCGCTATCAACATACTTACATGCGAAGCTCCATCAGAGTGCCTTCTCCGAAGTCATGTCATGTCACCACATCGATTGGCTTGGGGGTGTGCTGAAAATGTGCTGAAAATGGCAACCACGTCGACTGCAACTTCTACCACCACTTTGACGCCAAGTAGCACGGACACTACCAGTGTTCTGTCTGCATCGGATTCCATCCATAAAGGCAACTTTGTAGTGGTGCGCGTTCACAGAGTGAAGGCAGGATCCGAGCGCAACTATGTTGCACTTGCCACAATGACTTCAGGTGACGAAACATCCGTTGTCTACTTGAACAGGAGTGGGCGGAAATTCTCCATCGTGGATCCGAAAGAATGGTTGGTGGACAAAGTTGACATTCTGAGAGTACTGGCGCAGCCTTCATTAGATAATCGCGACAGATACGATTTCGGAGAAATTGACTTCTAATTAAGGAACTGATGTCTAATTAAGTAGACCTACAATGTGTAATCAGTGTATCATCAAAATGACATTATGTAATTTACAGTTTCATAGATTGATAATTATTATGCAATTTATGCTGTAGGCCTACTGTTGTTACAACTAGTGCTGGTTCGATACCATGTTTTGTTAGATACCGATCGATACCTGAATTTTGTTCGATACTCGATACTTACGTTGTAATTAAGTCTAATTTTCACATAGAACACAGTTCCCAGTAGAAGCACAGTATGCATGCAACAGAAGTAGTGCTGGTTCGATATAAGAATTTTTCGATACCGATCAATAAATTACTGGTTCGATACCAGAATTCTTCGATACCGATCGATATATTACTGGTTCGATACCAGAATTCTTTGATATCAATCAATACCAGATTTTTAGTCGATACTCGAAATTTACCTTATAAGTGTAATTCAGTACAGTAGAGATCTCCAAAGAAACACACTACTATCCACTTAGACTAATGCCACAGAAACACACAACATTTTTCAATTGTAGGGAAATATGTGATAATTTTATAGTCATGCAAACAATGATTAATATGCAATTTTCAATTTAAGTGTCTCCTAAAATGACCATCAACAAATACAGCTGAAACAAATGAAACATACAAATAATATGTTATTATTATATGAAAACACCTATCACTTATAATAGTGTCACTGCCAGCACAGCTGAACACTCAGTTATAACTTTTTTAAATTATTAATAAAATTGTAAAGATAATTGTGATTTAGCATCAAAACTGTATAGATGATTACAATAAAATAACAGTAATTAATAATAGAAACAAATATTAATTAAAATTGCAATTGTACTTCCCAGTTCACACCAATATTTTTAAATATAAAACTTAAATTACCACGTTATCAAGTACACATAACAAGCTCCATAATGTTTTTGCAACTGTTTTCAAGAACAAGTCAGTTTCTTCCTCTACCTCTGGCTCTGCCTCTGCCAGTGGTGAACCTGTTTGTTTGGGGCAAAGTTTGGCAAGTGCCAGTGTCACAGTGACAGTAGATGCAGTAAGCGAATCGTCATCGTTAATCAGTCACGTCGTATATGTCACTTCTTGACGCTGTGGCAGCAGTTACTTGGTAGATTCGGCAACCGATGGCGATTCGCTTCGACTGTAACTTGATGTCCACTGCTTGCTCATTGTCGAATATTTCGATAGAACACGTTCTCGAGTCAATGGCAATGCGACGTTGTCCACGACGTCGACGACGTCGACATCACATGCCGTACGATGAAAGTTGATCATCACGTTTTGATAGCTTCTTGATTAGTGACAAGTTTCGTCAAATTCGATGTATTTCCACCACTATCTTTGAGACGTTTCTAGCATAGTAGACACTCTTTGTTGGAAAAGTGCCAAATTAGCGATGAATGTTGCGACTTGTCGTTCATCTTGGTTGTGGGCGTCGTGTACGGCACATGGTGGCGCCACCAAACAACAAAACAGCGCCACCAAACGGAACCCGGATAAACAAAGCCTCCGCATCGCGCTCGAATAATTATTTATATTATTATAAAAAATACTATAGGATGTGTGTTTTTGTACGCGTAACCGTAAGTAAAGTAGGTAGAAAGATGGCCTGGTAATGCCACCAAACGAGTGCGTCACGTACGAACCTTGGTTTGGATAACGAGGCTAAGCGAAGTCTGATCTAGGCTAAGATCGCACACGGAAAACAATTATTGTACAGACTAACTCTACATTAAAGTTTTAGAAAACAATTCACATTTTATGTTATATTATTTTTAAACAACCACGCCTAAGTCAATTTAGGCTGCGAAGCGCTGTAGTGATAGCTCCCGTAAACAACGCCGTCATCAAAAACGATGGTCTTCGCATCGACGTCGTCGAATGGACTCGATGTCAAGTATCGAAATATCGATGGTATCGAAGGTATCGAACAGTGGGCGTTCGATACCAAAAATATCGAAGTATCGCGATACCACTAAATATCTGTATCGAACTTTAATTTAATATTAGTTAATTTTGAATTTTATTTTGGTTCGAAGCTATAATTATTATCCCAATTAGTTGTATATTTTAATACAAATTTATTAATAAAATGAAAATTAAACTTGTTTAAATTGATTTGCTGGGTGATAATATATTGGACAGTTTTCAGATAAATGCAAGCCTAATACAAACACTATTCCTTGAACAATTTGCACGATGACACGCCCATAACGTTTATGCCACACCTGTAATGGTGGCTAATTCAAGATGGCCGCTTTATTGTTCACCTTATTAATTAAACTAATTGTACATAAATACAACTGATAGTAAATTAATTTATACAAAATATGAAAAAATTCTATCATCATTAACAGAGCAGAGTTTTACAAGAGCACAGGTGGGGTCAAAACAGGTTCCGCTGCATGCCACACCCGTAACGGTTTTTCAACACCCTATAAAGTTATCACATATTAATCTTCAATTTCAAATAATGTTCAGTTCAATACATCATCAAAAAGAATACGATAAAAATATTATTCCAGATATTGAAGCCTAAATGTTGATTTTGGTGTGCAAATGCCACGCCCGTAACGCTGGAATTAACCATATACATATATGGATTTACACATCAGAGACTGCTGTATGTTCGTATTGGGTTATACAGTGCTATCCTGGTGCAATTTTATATCCACGGGTGTACTTAATTTAATGTATCTCTGAACATTATTATTTGCCCACTCTAATATTTTAGGGAGTCTTCTGCAATAGTATAGGATACTGTGCATATTTCTTTTAGCAAAATCAGAGGATACATTGTTTTGGGTATCTGAGGTCAAAGGTCAAATAAAAAAAATTACAACGTTATACTAATGTTTTAATTTTATAATAATTATGTGTGAATGTGTTTTGGCTTTCCGATGACATATTGATTGTTTCTCTAGCTTTATTAATAGCAGCGTTATAGGCATTAATGTAGCGGTCAGTATGCGATTAGGGTCAAAGTTCAGTGACCTATATCTTCAATGATACTTGACCTAAATGTTATTTTTTATTTTGATATTCTCGTCTGAGCCAACAAATGTACAAAATTTCATCAAAATTGGAGTCGGGTGATGTTTTGAGTGATTGATTTGACATGGAATGACTCGGAAATGAAGATAGTTGAAGTGCTATGCGTATTAGGCACTGTCCTCATTCCAGATAATACATGCAATACAGTAATAAGTAACACGTCACATTATGAAAATAAGGATACGAAAAATCTGTCATTGTATAGCAATGTTATATATTATATAAAAATATAACACAATTCCCATGTTCTAGTTACATAATTAGAGTAGTGATGCATATTTCTCATATATAATATTTCTATGTAACTTCTTAAAGGTAGTGATATTGTTTGAGGTCTTTATTTTAGTATGTAGCTTGTTCAACAATTTCACACCGTGTATTGTTATATAATTAGCTTTTGTTGTCCTTGCAAAAACTAAATTTTCACTTTGATACATGGGTTGAGTGAAAGCGAATTATGAACATATTTTGTAATGTTTTTGATAAGCATCTATTGTGAGCTTTATACAATATCATAGCCGTGTTCAGTTAAATCAATTCAAATACTTTTAGTAAATGCAATTCCAGAAAAAACATTTCACTGATGTAGATAACATATATTGCACACCAGTCTTAGTGCATTTTTCTATAACAAGTAACTCTCATAAATATTATTCTTATATGTGTTACTTCACATTTTAAAGCAGTATGTTATTTATGAAGAAATAATGAAGAGTACAATATCGTGTAGGATTTCTATGTAACAATTGTCTTGACTTGTACATAATACCAATACTTTTTTAGATAACTTGGTTGTAATCAAGGCTTTATGGACTATCCAGTTGAGTTTATTGTCTATTAATATACCTAGAAACGTTTTACACAACATGTTAACCTCGTTATTATTAATGCTTATTTCTATATTATTATTTTTCTTGCAATTGCTAAATAAGAAAAAAATAGTTTAATTTTAAATAGATTTAATGATAGTTTGTTAATTGCAAACTGTTTGTTCAATTTATCCAGTTCAGTATTTATGTGTCTGCTCAGTTGAACAGGATCATTACTGGAACAGAACATATTTGTATCATCAGCAAAGAGGATCATTTAAATAATATTGAAATATTGGGAATACCATAGATAATACTATATAAGTAATGTAGGCCATAAGATTGAACTTTGTGGTACTCCACATGTGACTTTTAATAAGTCAGACTCACAGTTATCAAAAGTAACAATTATTGTAATCGGTTTTGTAAATAACTGTCGAGCAATTCATATGCAATTATGCCATAATGATTTAACTTTGATGATAGTAGTTTATTATCAAGTGTGTCAAAGACCTTTTTTGGTGTATAAAACACCAATAGTACATTTCTCACTGGGTAGTTCCGTTCCGTGTGAACGCAATCAATGGGGTTGCTGTCATCTCTTAAAATTTTGAATACCAGGCAGATCAGTCTGTTGAGAGCCTTTGGTAAGATTAGAAAGAATACAAAATTTGAGCGTTCTAGCTGAAATAGTTTTCAAGTTATGGCAGTTTGAAATTTGGGACTTAGACGTTTTTGACAGCTTGTTAAAAATAAATAATTGTATTCATATTTCACTAGTCAATATCTTCTGCACTCTTTAGCCTGTGTCAGTGAAATTTTGTGGAGTTGTTCTCTGTAATATAGAGATTACATAACTACATAATTAGAATTGGAACATAAATACAATGTATGGTTAATGTGCAGCAAGTTGATATACATAATGATTTATTCAAAATATCACTCGCGATAGGGTTTTCAGACCCTGATTGTGAGAAAAATACACACACCTTAGAACTTCTGCATTCATTTTACTAGACAGCGGGAATAGTAAAGTCAAAGGTGTACTAGTCTGCCAAACTGTGGCCAGGTGCATGACACACACCCAAGTCCAAATCACACCCAAGTTAGAGTAAATATCACCTAGGTGACACCTAGCCAGTAGGATCGGTTGCATGACACGACCCATCTGGGTTATGTCACAAGTTATGGCGGAACTTTCTGGGGAAACTCGAGGCAACCCCAACTGCAGCTGGGTGACTCACAGCGCGTTGTATCAATGGCAGCAGTGGTTTACTGCTTGTATAAATTCCACGACTGTCCTCATAATCCTGGACATAAGGGTGATTACTTACATGTCAGTCTGTCAGTGTTGAATTCGAATTACTAAATATTGACAAATTAAATTGCTATTATTATTAAATGATTTTTTACTTTGCATTTATTACCACTGTATATGTGATTGTACACAGTTCATAGTGACAGTATGTATATCTTCATAAATATCGACATTATGGCTTTTTACTAAGATGTGTAGGTCTACAAAGTGGCGGGCTTATTATAAAATATTGACTAATTAATTAAATTATTATTAAATGATTTATTAATTTCTATTTGTAACTTTCTGTTAATGTAGTTATGCACATTGCATAATAATATGTGTAATTATCCTCATAATCATGGACATTATGGGCTTTTGTTTTTGTGTTGGTCAGTATACGTATTACGTATATTGATTTATTTAATAATATTATAAATTTACTATTAAATTATATCTCTTACCAAAAACTTTTTCTGTCTCGAGATTACTCGCTAATTATCACCTATTAACTAATTTATTTATTTATTATTACATGACTAGTTAATACATATTTATTTTCATAATAAATGTGGCTATACACACTGCATAATATATATAAACAATCTTGATATTTATGAACTTTGCTGGTCTTAAATAGGATGTGTTGGTCTGTTAAATTGTCTAATTAACTGAATTAATTAGTATTTTTCTATTATTAGCCGTTTTTAGACTTCGCTAATTCAATTTGTAATGGCTGATGACTCGCGGAGGGTCGGAGCCGGAGGCCCGGGGGCCGGCCAAACCTTGGAGATTTACCCCGTTCGGTCACCGACCGAAGCCAATCAACAACTGCCGCAGTCTTAGGCAAGGCTTAGGGCGATCGCAATGGGTTGTCGTCAATATGCGTTACAACATTTGCGTTTATCGACGTAGTCGAGATCGCCCGGTCTCCGGGAAAGGCAACCAAACAAACAGGCTGCAATTACGGGGAAAATTAGGCGCATTAAAACCGAAGTTGCCTTCGCCGACTCCACGACACGGGGTCCTGTTTCGTGACCCGTAAACCACTGGTGGCTGGAAGAGCCGGTTTTCGGCCGGCGAATCGACGCCGTTTCCACCGAAATTAACGGTTGACTGGGCGTTGAAACGTTGGTCCCGGGAATACAAAGGCGATTCCCGGACATGACTTCTCGACTAGCGATATTACGTAGGCGAGTACCCACGCCGTGCACCAGCAGAAGACAAACAAACAGACACAAATTTTGTTTTCTTGCCGTTCTCCTGTTTGGGCTCACGCGGCGTTTGATGATAGGATCGTGTATTCCTGTTCGGATGACGATGGTGCCTGGAGTTCTGTCGACGAACATGAACAACACACTGATACAGCTCCACAATCAGTTACCGTACAACCAGACGAACAATGTAACAAGATATCACATTCAGAACAGGTCATCCTGGCCCATACGATTCTCTCTGATGAATTGCCGGCGACTGACAGTCTTGTTCCTCGCACAGTGCTACGACTGAGCCGGCGACTGACAGTCGTTCCCTCGCACAGTGCCACGACTGTCAACACTGACACAAGTCGCTCCCCCAGCGTGAGTTTCCTTTTTTCTGAGGCATTGATCAATCACTTCAGAAAATTCAGCAGGAATTATAAAACCCTCAGGTGGGCAATTCACACCAATTTACTTCGGTACTTCGCTCCAGAGAGGCCCTGCACTCTTCGTTAGAGCTTTCTTCAACAAGTTGTCTGTTTTCACGAGACTCCCCTGTCGTAGATAAGAGCTTCACAGAGATTTCTCGGTCTCAGGTGGGGGGGGGGAGCACGACTCGGCATGGAGCAGAAGTATTTCCGTGACCTCGCAGCCATGACACGGCGACGACTGTGTATCTCCTTCCAGGATTGGACAGGAGCTGCCCTCAATCGGTCCATACAAGGACTGGTTGAACACGTGGACATTGGAAGCTTATCCACAGAACAGCTGTTGGAACAGCTTAAGGAACTTTACACTTGTCTACCTTGGATTGCGCCATCGCCTACAACATCCTACTGCATCAACAGGACCAAGCTCTACGAGGAGTCTCTCCACTTGTGCCACTAGAGGAACAGGAGCGCTTTCGTACTGCTCCATTTGGGGCTTCGTCACTATTCGACGAGCTCGCAACTAAGCTACAGTTGCAGGACAAGGTGGCCAGTCGGCAACGAGACTACCCAGGCGAAACGGACCATGGTCGACCATGAACTACCATGGTCGACCATGGTCGACCGTGGTCGACCATGTTTCGTTAAATGACACACCATGGTCACTGACCGTGCTCACTGACCATGGTCACTGACGGTCGACCATGGTAGTTCACGGTCGACCATGGTCATTGACGGTCGACCATGGTAGTTCACGGTCGACCATGGTAGTTCACGGTCGACCATGGTCATTGGTGGTCGACCATGGTAGTTCACGGTCGACCATGGTAGTTCACGGTCAACCATGGTCATTGGTGGTCGACCATGGTCATTTATGGTCGACTGCGGTCATTCATAGTCAACTGACAGATTGTATTTTACATTTTTTTAACTGAAATTAATTTAATTGTTCTAGCACCTTGTAATTTTGTCACAGCTTGATAAACTATTGTTCAATGTGCTCTTGAAACATTAGAAGTTCATGATTACTCACCTACTTGTTAAGAATGTTATACTTTGTTGACTTTGATCAGCATTTTCTTCACATATTCCAAACTATACTGGTTATACATTTTCAAATGGAAAGAACCAGGATGTTGGGAAGCCTAATAAATGCAGTGTCCTGATTGGCTGAGGCATATTATAGTCCCAATACTTTAGGATTTTCACAAAAGCAGTAGAGAAGCACAACTGTCATGGAGGTGAAGCCATTTTAAAATTTTGCATGCAGTTTTAGATCATCACCACACATAATTCATACTAGCTATAACACATGAAAAAAACATGGTCATGTGACTTGACCATGGTCGACCATGATCATGGTCGACCGCGATCATGGTCGCGATCATGGTCGACCGTGGTCGACCGTGGTCGACCATGGTCAACGAAAGTCACACAAGTCTGACCACGGTCGACCATGGTCACACGTCCATGGTGACCACGGTATTTGACGGTCGACCATGAACTACCATGGTCGACCACCAAATACCGTGGTGACCATGGTCGATCATGGTCGACCATGGTCATCATTTCGCCTGGGTATACCCTATAGAGGGGCTCGGCTCCTTTTACCGTGAGTAAAACACGTGCTGCTCCACATCGGTCAGCACTGGCTAGATCCACGCAACGACGGCAGGCTGCTATGCCAATGCCACTGTCGTTCTCACGTCAGCAGCCCTTTCTGGCCACTCACTAGAGGACGTGGTGCAGGACGTCCCTTTCACCAACACGGAGGATGACGACACAGGTCAGGACTACCTGTGTCCCAGGACTAGGGCTGCGATCAGCCCAATCGTTACGCGACCTTCGACCCTCTGGACATACCATGACCGGTGGTCGTGTTACCTCCTTTACTTACAAGGAAGGTGGGAACTCTGTCCCTGTACTGCGATGTCTGGAGACGAAGGAGATGCAGCGAGTGGGTGTGCAGTGTGTTCTGGAAGTCGGTTTCTGTCTTCGGTTCCGAGTGTCCCCCATGACGGGTGCCCCATCTGCGTTTGTAGACAAGGGCTCTATCATGAAGCGCACAGCCTCCCGGACACTGATATAGTCCATGCAACAAACAACGTTGTAGAGGTAGTCTGCGACACTACATCTCCCGGGTGTTACAGTCACCCCTTCCAAGATATACCCCACTTCACGATGGAGAGTGCGGAAAGTATTCGGCGATCTCTCCCTCTATACGCCTGGGTCACTTCCATCGATCTTGTGGATACCTATTTCCACATACCCATCCACAGAGGGTACCGAAAATGTCTTCGTTTTCAGACTCGGGAGACCATATACCAATTCCGGGCACTGCCGTTTGGCCTTTTTCCAGCACCTTGGGTATTCTCATAGATCATGACAGAGATCAAATGCTGGTACACGTGATGGGCATCAATCTCTGTCAGTATCTGGACAACTGGCTCATCTATTCACCATCTCACGAGCAGTGCCTCCGAGACACTGTACAAGTGCTCAATCCCTACCACACGATGGGCCACCTCTTTCACGACAAGAAGTCGGAACTGATCCTAAAACAGAAATTTCTTTTTCTGGGATACCAGTTCGACCTGGTTTCCTTCCAAGTCATTCCAACTCTGGATCGATATCACAAAATCAAGCACTGTTTTGCTCATGCCTGCTAAGCCAAGGAGGATGTACTCATACGTGGCAGATCCTGCTCTGTCTCTTTGCATCCACAAAGAAAATGGTTCCTCTGGGACGGCTGCACACCCGCGAAGCCCAACATTGCATCTCTCGACATTGGGATTTCAATGTTTTAACCAGCAACTTGTGGATACCTCTTTCCCCCACGGCGGAGTAAGATTTCTAATGGTGGAAGTCAGCACACAATGTTCTGAGGGGAGCCCCAGTTACCCCGACAAACCAGACACTCAGTTGTTCACATATATATGTATATATATATATGTATGTATTATATATATATATATATATATATATATATATATATATATATATATATATATAATGTATAATGACATAGTGAGTTCACTAATACAAGCTGGTGAAGAATCCTCGCAAAATAAGAAGAGGTATACAAATAAACCGGGATTGGCAGAGTATGTGGATAATTTGTATGATACCTCCAGAGAAGTCAGACACATGTGGATTAATGCTGGGAAACCCAGACAGGCACCTGTTTACGATTTGCATGTAAAAAGCAAAGCTAGATTCAAGTATGCTTTACGATTTATCAAGAATAATGAAAATGCACTACGCAAAGAGGCACTAGCTAAGAAATTAACCGAACTTAATCCTGAGGCCTTCTGGCGTGAAATTAAGACTATCAACAACTGTAACACTCCTCTTCCGTCTAGTATTGAAGGTGTATCTGGTGGAAAAGAGATAGTAGATCTATGGCGTAAACATTTTTGTGACCTATTAAACTGTGTTAGCAATAGTAGTGTAGACATGTGTGAATATGACTGTGATACATCTTATGATGAAATTGTGGTTACAGTAGAGGAAGTAACAAATGCAATTAAGAAGCTTGACATCAATAAAGCTTGTGGGTCAGATGGCATATGTTCAGAACATATAAAATATGCAGACAAGGCACTTGTACCCTTGCTCTCTTTGTGCTTCACTAGTTGTTTTGCTCATGGATTTCTGCCAGAGTCAATGTTGTCAGTTGTACTTGTGCCAGTGATTAAGGATAAAGCTGGTAAAATATCTTCTAAAGACAATTACCGTCCAATTGCATTAGCTAGTGTTTGAATACATGAAGTAATTATACTGGGTAGAATTGAAATATTTTTGTATACTAATACGAATCAGTTTGGTTTCAAGAAGAAGCATGGTACAGACCAATGCATATATGTGTTAAAGGAAATTATTGATTTAAATCGAACTCTGAATGGCAGTGTATTTGTATGTTTTCTTGATTCCAGTAAAGCCTTCGACAGAGTAAATCACAGAACGTTGTTTAAGAATCTCAGTGAAAGGGGTGTACCGGTGTATATACTACGAATATTAATTTACTGGTATCACAACCAGACCACTTGCATAAGGTGGGGTGATTTGCTTTCTACTAAATTTAAAGTAACCAATGGTGTTAGACAAGGGGGGGATATTATCCCCTTACTTATTTAATGTATATGTAGATGAACTGAGCGAACGACTTAAAATGTGTAATGTTGGATGTAGCATGAATGGTCATCTTATTAATCACATAATGTATGCTGATGATTTGGTTTTGATTTCACCTTCATCGGCAGGACTATGCCAGCTACTACGTGAATGTGAGAAATTTGGAATGAGCCATGGTTTGAAATACAATGCTAAGAAGAGTGCAGTTATGATATTTAGATCTGCGACCTTAAAAGGATGCAGTATCCCTGAATTTAAGCTAAAAGGGGTTACTCTACATGTTGTAGCTACATATAAATATCTTGGAAACTATATTTCAGATGATCTTTCAGATGATGATGATATTAATAGACAACGCAGAACTTTATATGTACAAGGTAATATTATATTGCGAAAATTTAGCATATGCTCCCTAGAGGTTAAGCTCACACTGTTTCGTTCATATTGCTCACCCATGTATGGAGTACAACTCTGGTGGAATTACAAGAAATCCACACTAAATAAATTACATATTGCATATCACAATATTTTTAAGTTGTTTATTGGTATGTCAAAATATGAAAGTACCAGCTTACTATGCACTCTGTCTGATGTACAATGTACAATGCTGCCAGTCAGTTATTAGGAATATGGTGTATAGATTTATGTGTAGACTTGATAGCTCTGTTAACTGTATTTTAAATGACATTCTAACTTCTAGCTTAAGATTCACTTCCAGGATCCGTAAACACTGGAACAAGCTTTTATATACGAACACTTGACTAAAACAAATGTATACATTTTGCTTATATACACAACATTGGGTCAGAATACATACTGTACATATTGTCTGCCTAATGTCAACATATGGACCTCAGAGTCACATGTACTTGCTGTATGTGCCCTGTTGAGTCTGGAATAAAGTTATTGAATTGAATTGAAATATACAGCATCAACGTGCTCACACTGGCCCCAGGCGATCTGGTTCCCACTTCTCTCAGGGATGTTGGTACAATCTCCACTCCGGATACCCAACATTCTTTGGTTACTATTCCAGCCTTGAGGTCAGATCCATCGACATACGTGCAATCTCCAGCTACACGCGTAGAGGGTATCCGGTGCGGAAGTAGGGAGGAATCCTGCACTGAAGTTGCTACTTCGAAATATCGAAATGGAACGGGCATCATCAACGTCATTTCCAGAGTAGAATCTTCCCTTAGTTTTGTCAGCATTGACAAAACGACCTTTAGAACCGCTAGACCAAACATCGGATCAGCTGCTTACATGGAAGACAGTTTTCCTCATCGCGCTTACTTCCGGCAAACGTCGGGGCGAAATCCATGCCTTTGAACATGCCCGACTACAACGGACCTGTCTTTCATATCAAAGACGCAAGTATTGGGCAAGTGCCCGAAATGCGTGCTTTCATGCACAATTCCAACACTTAACCGTCATTTGAGCAATGGCATGGCAGAAGACCGACTGCTGTTCCCAGTATGGGCACTAAGATTCTACCTAGAAAGGCATTGGAGGGAGCACAAGCGCCTCCTCTTTGTGTCGTTCAAACCAGTGCATAAACGAGACATTAGACCATCCACAATCTCTGGGTGTATCCAGAAAACGATTCTGGAGTGCTACACAAATACTCCTACACCTCTCCTTG
Source organism: Ridgeia piscesae (assembly GCA_025642075.2). NCBI lineage: Eukaryota > Metazoa > Annelida > Polychaeta > Sabellida > Siboglinidae > Ridgeia > Ridgeia piscesae. The sequence goes on from JAODUO010001535.1 coordinate 97,594, forward strand.
AGTTCCACAAGGTTAAGGCGCAACATGTACGATCCATGACTATATCGCTCGCATTCCACAGACAGGCCTCCATGTAACAGATTCTGCGAGCTGATACCTGGTGCTGTCATAACACCTTCACCGACTTTTATCTCAAGGACCTATCTTTCTAATCTGCCGATCTCATTCAACTAGAACCGGTAGTGGCTGCAGAATCAATTCTGCACCATACATTAGAGATCATTAGAGGTAAGATTGTCTATATCCCACCATCCATTCACCTAGATTCTGCACCTTGTGAAGCGACGGAGCCAGGCTAAATCTATGTTAGGCAATAAGTTCTATATTTTTAGAATTAAAATATGTATTTATAAGTAACATACTTACCTGGGTGCGTCGCTTCACCATATCACCCTCCCTCCTTCCCCGCTATAGGGAGATTACCCATCACAGTATGAGCTTTTTGCAAAGTGCGAAGAGAAGAGACTCAGTGGTTGGATGGAGTGGTGGGATGGGTCATTTCTTTCATTTGTATTAATTATGGCGAGCAACTTGGGCGCGGCCAAGTTGATTGCACCTTGTAAAGCGACGGAGCCAGGTAAGTATGTTACTTATAAATACATATTTTAATTCTACAAATATAGAATTAACTACCGAGGTAGTCATAAAGATATTAGTTAATAGGTGATAATTAGCGCGTAATCTCGACAGACAGAAAAGGTTTTTGTAAATGCCACAATGTCCATGAATATATGTTTATATAGACATACAATTTGTAAAAATAAATGTAAGATATAATTTAATAATTATGTAATATTAATAAATAAATCAATATTCATATACAGACCAACACAAAAACAAAAGTCCATAATGTCTATGATTATGAAGATAATTACACATAGTATTATGCAATGTGCATAACTACATTAATAGAAAGTTACAAATATAAATTAATAAATCATTTAATAATAATTTAATTAATCAGTCAATATTTTATAATAAGCCCGCCACTTTGTAGACCTACACATCTTAATAAAAGGCCATAATGTCGATATTTATGAAGATATACATACTGTCACTATGAACTGTGTACAATCACATATACAGTGGTAATAAATGCAAAGTAAAATATCATTTAATAATAATAGCAATTTAATTTGTCAATATTTAGTAATTCGAATTCAACACTGACAGACTGACATGTAAGTAATCACCCTTATGTCCATGATTATGAGGACAGTCGTAGAATTTATACAAACAGTAAACCACTGCTGCCATTGATACAACGCGCTGTGAGTCACCCAGCTGCAGTTGGGGTTGCTTCGAGTTGCCCCAGAAAGTTCCGCCTAACTTGTGACATAACCCAGCTGGGTGTGTGTCATGCAACCGCTCCTACTGGCTAGGTGTCACCTAGGTGTTATTTACCCTAACTTGGGTATGATTTGGATGTGTGTCATGCACCTGGCCACTGATATATATATATATATATATATATATATATATATATATATATATATATATATATATATATATATATATATATATATATATTTATAAATATTACCAACAACATGTATGTTTAACTTAAAATCAGTGCTTGAAAACCGTTCGCAAGTGATTTATTGATAATTTTTCAGTATCAATGGGTCCCCATTTTTCTTGAGAAGGAAGCATGGAAGGATATTGAGAGTTACTTGTTATTTATGTCTTTGGAATGGTTTATATCTGGTAATCTTGCTAATCTTACCAAATGCTGATCTATTCAAAAATCTAAGAAATGACAGCAACCCCATTGGTTGCGTTCACACGGAATTATATATATATATATATATATATATATATATATATATATATATATATTCCATATTTATTATTTGTTTACACACATCATTCATTTGAAATGGAAGTAATATCTCAAAACACACATGTGCCTTGCAAGTGACACGTACTTACTATTCAAACTTACTATTCAAAGTGGATGTACATCAATGTTTGTATAATATTTTCCTGCAAAATGTAGTTACAAATTGTTTAATATTTCTCTTCAGTTCGTGCGTGGAACATGATCTAGCATTCCGTAGAGACTGTAAACACGGACGTCAACTGCGTCTTAATTGTTTTAACAAAATAGTAACTATTGCTTGTTTTCACCATGTGTACATTGTAAACGTAAGAAGAACCATGTGGAAACATTCATGTGTACCGTCCGTGTAAACAGAGGCTGTCCACATGGACACATGGTCATTACACATTGGGCGAAAAAAAGCCCTGTTGAGTCAAAACGTGCTTCCGTGACTTACTTAGAGCTTAGAAAGCAGCAGATCGCGGTACACGAAAGGCCCACAAACTGTGAGTTTACTGGGCCGTTTTGGACGGTCTGCATGGAGGAGGGGTTAGGCCGTTTTGGACGGTCTGCATGGAGGAGGGGTTAGGCCGTTTTGGACGGTCTGCATGGAGGAGGGGTTAGGCCGTTTTGGACGGTCTGCATGGAGGAGGGGTTAGGCCGTTTTGGACGGTCTGCGCAGTAGAGTTAATACTTTTACATAAAATATAGCGCTTGCACTTTATACAATTGTAAAAATTAAATTATATTTAAACATTGATTTACAGCTGTTGCGCTGGGTCTTGGAATATGAATGTAGACAAAAACGGTCACATATTCGTATGTTTGATTCGTATGTCCTGCGAACGTGGTATAGTTTAATGAAGACCATGCCGTTTCCTACGATTCAAAATCAACGCTATCAAGGCTATTTGCGAATTGATGTATTTTGTACGAACAGGTAATTATAGATATGTACTTATTGTATGACAGGAATTATTCTTTTTTTCAAATAGGATTATCTGAAAAGATTAATTTCTCGGTTTAAAATATGTGTGATCTTGGAATATGTTGGCTGGACCTAGATTTTACATTATTGATAATAAGTCCGTGATAGTACATTATTTAACATTAAATCCATTACCATTAGCAGTTATATAATTATGTGTACGGATGTGTTACGTATACATTTAATGTAGCATTTATTATTGTAGTGGTGTCTTATTTTCTATTGTATTGGGATGTTTTCCGTTTAAGTAAAATTAAAGAATGACTATTTAAAAAGGCAATGCCACAATTATATCAAATGTAATTTAAACAAAGTTTACTTGTCAGATGAAAGCTAAGTCTAGCGATCTGAACCAAATGTTCATGATTGTGCCTTACACGGTTAGCATAGGCAGAGCCCAAACTAGAAACTCCGCGTTCGCGAAATTATTTATTCGATATGTCGTCGGGGTTATAAGTAATTAATAAAACACATTTGGAATGTAATGTAGGCATAACATTTTATGAATTTTTTTTCAATCCGTCGGCGACATGGTAATTATTTCCAACCAAACTCAAATAAACAAAGTTAAGCATATGTACAATACGTCGCATGAGGTTTATTATGCGACTTCAGCAAGCTAAATTGCTCGGCGTAGTGAATAGAAATGTATCCGCGTAGGAATCGGTTAGGAATTTCAAGGGAAATTCCGAATGTGCCGCACCGTGCCATTTAAAATGGTTCGATGGTAAATCAATTGTTTTAATTTAATGTAATTGCTTTATTTCGATCACGCATATAAATGATTTGCCTTCCATTATATATTAGGGCACAATATTTTTGCTTTCGCACAGAAATAACTAATAATGAAGTTATTCGGAAATGTTTTAAAAATTACATTATTATCAGATGTGTTAGAAATGGTCAAATAAATGCCGCTGGTTTAAACCGAAAATTGGAGCTGCCAGTAACAATAAGTGTTCCGTCTCAATTTTAGGTTTCCACGCATGGCTACTTGACTTTTGGACCATCACTGCCCCGGTATTCTCCCATGAAGATGCCGCTGCCCAAAGGTATTTCGCCACTCATAGCCCCATTCTGGGCGGACATGGTCATGGTTGATGACAGCCACATAACAGTACAGACAAGACTAGAGAAATCGGTTTCTGAGCTGGTGAGTGCTATACTGGTGCTGGAATATGGTGAATTGTTGACCAGCATTTTACGGTACTTGACTTCCAGCCTCTTATTCGCATAGAAACAGTACCCGGACGCGACAAAAATAATAGTTTCGTGAACGCATATCAATGACATATATATAATTATAAGTTTAAAAATAAATGGTGGACAATGAACCCCTTTGGTTCATCGGGAGTGCAACGCTTTTATCTATCTATCTATATGCATGCCCGCCCGCCCGCCCGCCCGCCCGCCCGCCTGCCTGCCTACCTGCTAATAATAATAATAGTTTAGCAAGATTTCACAATATGTTGATAATCACAACAGCCACATGGAGATGCCGCACAAGATAGACAGCAATACTTTAAAACAGTCGATGCAGGCTGGTTGCACAGAGACAGTTTATAAAACTATCGTCGAAAGAGACGACAGTTGAGACAATTCTGCTGACAAATGCAGGCGTCATGGTTTAGTAGCACGTCGCACCTCAATGTATGTGAGCCGCACCCTGACGCGAAGGCGAGACGTGTACATCGTAACAGTGGGTCGCATAGACCCTTTTCGACGCTACACATTTTAATTATGACATTCACGTCTTGTGTAATTTATCCGCAAGCAATTCACGACACATATGCAAACAATTTATGAAGTCGCCAAGTATTAATGGTACGAATGTTGAAAATAAACCTTACCAATACCAATTAACACGTATTAGCACCACTGGCGGATGTTCACGTGCGCAAATTCAAAGAAAGTAAACAACCTGTGTAGCATACCAAATTGTTATATCTGTAGCTGAGATGACGTCTTAATTACCATTTTTAATACGAAACGAGGCGATTGATGCAGTAAAGGAAAACTAAGAGCAGCCAGAAAGCTAATTAAAGCTGTTCTTACGGTATAAGTATGCTGCTAGTAATCATTGTTAAAACTCAGTGGAATTAACTTTTTATTCCGAATCTGAATTGAATATATTCTACAAATAAGGTCCTGCTATTCAACTTATGTTTCTACCCTATGCGTCAGCCTGGTCAAGTCCCCCTTTGTCGCATTTTTCTGTACATTTTCTACACAGTTCATCGCGACACCTAGTGACTGCTGGTCACTGACTTTAACATAACAGTTCCAGTGACATTTAACAACACCGCGAAGTTTCCTGATTGATGTGTGATTCTACCCGCGACTGTTTACAGGTGGTAGACCACGTAAGACGCCATTACCCTGATTATACTCCAAAAATGATCGTGATTGTCACGTGGTACAACATGAAGGTGTGGATGAAGGACTCACACAAACTTCGGAATGAGCCGGTATGATGACCATAGTGCAAATGTATATATGTGATATACACACACACACATACGTACGTGCGTGCGTGCGTGCGTGCGTGCGTGCGTACGTGTGTTACATTGCGATTTCAAACAAATATTACTTGAGACATTTAAAAATAACAGAGAGTTGTTTCCAAGTCCCCATCACTATACAATCAATGACTTAACGTGCTCAGTCAACAAGCTAGAAAAACAGAATTACGGTTGATTTGATTTTAAAACAGGATAAGGTACCCGGGTTTAATTATTGTATTATGTTATATGCGTTATATTATTCAGAACATTGTGTTTCAAGCAGTGCTAACGACAGACGGGCCACGTTCGTTTGTCCTCTTTGCATACGAGGCACTGCCCAAGGCTAGAGGACAGGCAAGCTCTTACTTTGCTCAGGCAAGTGAAACCATGTTTGGCTACTCAGAAGTTCTAAGTATTTGTTGTGTATATAGCTAGTGGATACGCTTACACACATACTATTCTGAAATAATGTTCTGCTTTACGTACCTGACTTGAACGCTTTAAAAATTACTTATTATATTTATAATGATATGTTGTATTTTCGTATAACCTTCCAAATAACCTGTGAACAGCGTTTGAGTAAAACAAATTGCGCTCTTTTTGTGCCTGAACTATGAGACCTGGCATCCGTATGGTGAGACCGGTGGGGAGACTGGCATCAATATGGGGAGACCGACGGGGAGACTGGCATCAATATGGGGAGACCGACGGGGAGACTGGCATCAATATGGGGACACCGACGGGGAGACTGGCATTAATATGGGGAGACCGACGGGGAGACTGGCATCAATATGGGGAGACCAACGGGGAGACTGGCATCAATATGGGAGACCAACGGGGAGACTGGCATCAATATGGGGAGACCGACGGGGAGACTGGCATCAATATGGGGAGACCGACAGGGAGACTGGCATCAATATGGGGCGACCAACGGGGAGACTGGCATCAATATGGGAGACCAACGGGGAGACTGGCATCAATATGGGGAGACCGACGGGGAGACTGGCATCAATATGGGGAGACCGACAGGGAGACTGGCATCAATATGGGGAGACCGACAGGGAGACTGGCATCAATATGGGGCGACCAACGGGGAGACTGGCATCAATATGGGAGACCAACGGGGAGACTGGCATCAATATGGGGAGACCGACGGGGAGACTGGCATCAATATGGGGAGACCGACGGGGAGACTGGCATCAATATGGGGAGACCGACAGGGAGACTGGCATCAATATGGGGAGGCCGACGGGGAGATTGACATCAACATGGGGCGACCAACGGGGAGACTGGCATCAATATGGGGAGACCGACGGGGAGACTGGCATCAATATGGCGAGACCAACGGAGAGACTGGCATCAATATGGGAGACCAACGGGGAGACTGGCATCAATATGGGGTGACCGACGGGGAGACTGGCATCAATATGGGGAGACCGACGGGGAGACTGGCATCAATATGGCGAGACCAACGGAGAGACTGGCATCAATATGGGAGACCAACGGGGAGACTGGCATCAATATGGGGAGACCGACGGGGAGACTGGCATCAATATGGGGAGGCCGACGGGGAGATTGGCATCAAGAAGGGAGACCGACGGGGAGACTGGCATCAATATGGGGAGACCGACGGGGAGACTGGCATCAATATGGGGAGACAGACGGGGAGACTGGCATCAATATGGGGCGACCAACGGGGAGACTGGCATCAATATGGGGAGACAGACGGGGAGACTGGCATCAATATGGGGCGACCAACGGGGAGACTGGCATCAATATGGGGAGACAGACGGGGAGACTGGCATCAATATGGGGAGACTGACGGGGAGACTGGCATCAATATGGGGCGACCAACGGGGAGACTGGCATCAATATGGGGAGACAGACGGGGAGACTGGCATCAATATGGGGAGACCGACGGGGAGACTGGCATCAATATGGGGAGACAGACGGGGAGACTGGCATCAATATGGGGCGACCAACGGGGAGACTGGCATCAATATGGGGAGACAGACGGGGAGACTGGCATCAATATGGGGAGACTGACGGGGAGACTGGCATCAATATGGGGCGACCAACGGGGAGACTGGCATCAATATGGGGAGACAGACGGGGAGACTGGCATCAATATGGGGAGACCGACGGGGAGACTGGCATCAATATGGGGAGACAGACGGGGAGACTGGCATCAATATGGGGCGACCAACGGGGAGACTGGCATCAATATGGGGAGACAGACGGGGAGACTGGCATCAATATGGGGCGACCAACGGGGAGACTGGCATCAATATGGGGAGACAGACGGGGAGACTGGCATCAATATGGGGAGACTGACGGGGAGACTGGCATCAATATGGGGCGACCAACGGGGAGACTGGCATCAATATGGGGCGACCAACGGGGAGACTGGCATCAATATGGGGAGACCGACGGGGAGACTGGCATCAATCTAAGTTTGTTTTTCGTCTCCTGTCACAATCCCATTTCGTTGTTGTCTCCACCACCCGCTCCACCCGTCGTGTTTTTAGTCCCCTCTCCTTCGCAACCGCGCCAAACCTGTTATGGGTGCATTCGCACTATCTGTTAATGGCGCGTAACGTTTTGTTTCTTGTTACCGCAGTGTCGCGATGACTAGAGCGTCGGGTAGTCAGTTGACAGAACCTAGGTACGAATCCTGTGGTGTCGTATTGAATGATGCGCACGTTCATTGATTCTACGTTGCTCCATATCTGATTATATATTGCACTAAGAACATGTTTTACACAGTTCTCCAGTATCTTGAAGCCAGTTCCGGTATACAATGATGCTGCACGGATTCTTTATAATTTATTGTAGGTCGGATTTGACGCCGGGAATCACATGGACGCATTCAAGATGCCGCAAGGGTTGCACTTTGCAGTTCGAAAAATGACTGAGGTATCAAATATTGGCGTTCCTGGGGTTCTGCTGTTTCAAGTTGACCGCGAGAAGATATCCTACGATGACACATGTGCTTCTCTTGGTACGGTATTGAGTTTCATATAAACCTCTCAGTATTGTTTATAACATGTGTGGTGAACAGTCAAGTTCAGTTATCAGCCAGTGCGTGTGCGTGTGCGTGTGTGTATATGCTTGCGTGCGTGTGTGCGTGCGTGCGTGTGTATGCGGGAACGCGGCGGTTGTGTGTGTGTGTGTGTGTGTGTGTGTGTGTGTGTGTGTGTGTGTGTGCGTGCGTGCTTGCGTGTGTGTGTGCGTGTATGAGTGTGTGGGGACGTGGCGGTGGCTGTAGGTCATGAAACCATACACCGTACACAATTCATACTTTGTATGAATCCATGTTGAGTATTACTTGAGAACCAGTTTCAAATCATATTTATGCCAAGCGTACACAATTCATACATTGTATTAATACGTGTTGAGTATTACTTGAGAACCAGTTTCAAATCATATTTATGCCAAGCTTTGATGGTAGCAATGATCAGAACCATTTAATTCCCTACGATGACCGGTCTAACATACAGTTTGTTTTTCATCTTGCAGGTAAAAGGACATTGTCTGTATCACCAAGCATTGTAAATACATTCGGTGGATATCCTATCAAGATAGTGGGGTTTTGTAACTCCAAACCTGTGTCTGTAGAGTGCCGCTTTAACGGGAATCAAAACGTTACTGGTGAAAAACTGAATGCCTACGCAGTCTCGTGCATGGTCCCTACAATTGGAACAATCGGGCAAGTCCTGTTGGAGGTGTTCATTGATGGCATCAAAGCCAAAACAACAATCACTTTGGGTAAGGCTGTAACTTGACTTTTACAAAGTTAATGTTTCGATATGATGCAAGTGTATGCATTCGCGCCAACGTGTGTTCATTTGTATGAGTGAATGAGTGAGTGCATGCGTGCGCATGTATGTGTATGCTCATGTTTACAACAAAATATAACACTTCATTCGCATCCAAGGATCAACAACACCACCCTCGACATCCTCATTGACTCGACGCTTTTCATGTATGTATGGTCTGTATGCCCATATTTACAATAAAATATATCACTTCATTTGCATAGAGACTCCAATTGGAATGCTTGAATGTGTATGTACCGTCACGTGGTGGTTCTTGTTACATGTAAATTCTCCTCTACGAAACACGTAGTGTATTAAATATTCACAATGCTTACATTCACAATACTTATATATATATATATATATATATATATATATATAATATATATATATATACACTTGCATATGTGTTTGTATGTATGTTTATATATGAGATACCGGGTATATGTGTTTTGCTCGCAATCGACTCGCGAGTTATTTATTGAATAAATCATGGTGTTTATGAACCTGGTGCACGTTAACCATAAACTAAATGTATGTTTTAATTATATGTTTGTGATCTACACATTGTAGAGAACAATTCCACACAATGTCTTTGACACAGGTTAAGTATTGCAAGATATATTTACCAATGAATATTTCATTTATTTTAAGAAGTCGAAAAGTCGCAAATTACAAAATTTAAACCGCCATAACTTGAACCCTGTTTAGTCTAGAATGCTCAAATTTCGGATTCTTGCCTATTCACGCATTGGACATTTATTTTTCTATTTCTTTAAATTTGAATTAATGTGCCAAATATGAAGTGTATTAATTCCTAACTCATGTCACAAAGCACTGTAAGCAAATTGGATTTTTACATACAAACAATAAGGGAACCATGTTTACTTCATAACGCCGATATTAAAATATAAACAAACTGCGCAGAAAAACTATAAAAAGGCAGCTGTGGTGAACATGGTGACTATAATGGTTTAAACAATTACTTGAATAAAATGGCACTATTTCCAGAGTGTTTCTACTTTAAATAGAAATAAAATGGTTAATTTCACTTAGTGTTTAAATAACATATATACAACTATTTGGTATGTGGTCATTGGACTTTGTGCCAGTAATATTCTTTGTTGAGTAGATAAAATTACTAAATGATAACGGTAAAAGAAAACCTCTGCATAAACATAACGTTGTTATTAACTCAAGGGTAACCTTCTACCGACGAATGAGAATTGCTAAATATACTAGAATTACCCTATGAAACATAATTAACATTGCCGATTATTAATAAAGTGTAATGGCGACATATAAAACTGACGTTTATTTGTTCTCCTTTAATTAGTAAACCTTATATTACAACAAACATTAATGTGTAATATTTTCTTGTGCAATTTAAATTGTTCTTGCAAGTCGTTTTAAGATCGCTTCGCGAAAGGTCCAGTATGTAATAGCTGATACTTGTTTGTGTAAATGTTTCAGTAAAGACACATGAAACGATTGTGAATCACTGAATGGATGTAACATTCTTTGGGGTGTAATGTTATTTAAATCCCTGATCTATTCAGTGGAATTAAGATTATTTGAGTTATCCATGTGTTAACTATATTTTACGGAAGATTTGTTTCTACCGATTCATTGAGTTGCAGGTTTTTACTTTACAGTTGATGACGGCGAAGTTGGTATAAAACAACCGGGCTGGTGTGAGTTTGGAAAGTCACTTGAAATGAAGTGGCCAAAAGACAAATTGCGCACTAACAGAGTAAATATCATCTACACTTATATAAGGTACGTCCTTAAATTCATTTGCCACAGTTAAACATTTGCACACAATAAAAATAAACGTTTAATATTTCACACAACCTGTTCAATTAAAACTACACAATCTCATCATTTATATAAAGCCTATTAGCACATACTAAACGTAAATAATGCAACACAATGGTTACCTATGTGGCATCCAACACCACTCATTTCTAATTGTTCAAATAATCTATCCATGTATATGGAGAAAAGAATACGTGAAAGGATTGATCCCTGTTTGACAGTGGCGTAGCCAGGATTGTTGTGATGTGCAGTGTGTGTGCTCGATCAGCATGTGTGTGTGTGTGTGTGTGGTGTGCGTGTGGTGTGCTGTGTGTTGTGTGTGTGTGTGTGTGTGTGCGTGTGTGTGTGTGTGTGTGTGTGTGTGGTGTGTGTGTGTGTGTGTGTGTGTGTGTGTGTGTGTGTGTGTGTGTGTGTGTGTGTGTGTGTGTGTGTGTGTGTGTGTGTGTGTGTGTGTGTGTGTGTGTGTGTGTGTGTGTGTGTGTGTGTGTGTGTGTGTGTGTGTGTGTGTGCGTGCGTGCGTGCGTGTGTGCGTGCGTGCGTGCGTGCGTGGTGCGTGCGTGCGTGCGTGCGTGCGTGGTGCGTGCGTGCGTGCGTGCGTGCGTGCGTGCGTGCGTGCGTGCGTGTGCGTGGTGGTGTGTGCGTGGTGGTGCGTGGTGGTGCGTGCGTGGTCGTGCGTGCGTGCGTGCGTGTGTGCGTGCGTGCGTGCGTGCGTGGTGCGTGTGTGGTGTGCGTGCGTGGTGTGCGTGTGTGTGTGTGCGTGTGTGTACACGGTGTGTGTGTGTGACACGGTGTGTGTGTGACACGGTGTGTGTGTGTGACACGGTGTGTGTGTGTGACACGGTGTGTGTGTGTGACACGGTGTGTGTGTGTGTGTGTGTGACACGGTGTGTGTGTGTGACACGGTGTGTGTGTGTGACACGGTGTGTGTGTGTGACACGGTGTGTGTGTGTGACACGGTGTGTGTGTGTGACACGGTGTGTGTGTGTGACACGGTGTGTGTGTGTGACACGGTGTGTGTGTGTGACACGGTGTGTGTGTGTGACACGGTGTGTGTGTGTGACACGGTGTGTGTGTGTACACGGTGTGTGTGTGTGACACGGTGTGTGTGTGTGACACGGTGTGTGTGTGTGACACGGTGTGTGTGTGTGACACGGTGTGTGTGTGTGACACGGTGTGTGTGTGTGACACGGTGTGTGTGTGACACGGTGTGTGTGTGTGTATACACATACACACACATACAGGTACTGGTATATATATACACATACAAACCCATCTCGTTTAGAATGGATACCGACATGACAACCATGTTCACCAACCAATGTAGCTGGCAGTTCAGCAAAACCATTCATAGAATTAGAAGGCATCAAACTTAGAAAATAAGAGAGATACGACACATTATTAAACAGACACGAACCCATAGACCCTACATGATATTCACTTATAGCCGGCCACCACTTGCCTCACGCTACATTTCCCAAACCTACTGACCAAGATCATGGCCAATACCAACATGTAGTCACGTACTCTGATGAAACAATAATTGAATATTCCTGCCTTAAGATAGATGATGACGCGTGACGCGTTGGCTTTACAACACGTAACGTTGCTGCTTGTTACAGTTTATACATTCACTACAGGACATTTATATTACCTAGTGGAAATAGATAATTAGACTAGATAATTTGCTTCGGCTATAACGAGGATTTCAGACGGTGCAAACGCTTGGAGGAAAGCATATCACGCAAACGTAAAGGAAATGTGCTCAGCTCGTGTGTTACGCCGGAATCCACCAATGCACAAGAGACGATGGCACTAACAGAGACACAACAGGAGAAGGTCAAGGTTTCCGAAAACAACCTGGTAAGAAGAATCGTGGGAGTTCAGCGAGCCGATAAGAGAAGAATGGACGAACTGAGAGTGGAAGTTGGAGTGAAGGGACGTTTTAAGTAGGAATTGGTGAGGATTAGGTTGACATAGGTTGGTGATGTGGAGAGAATGGCAAAGAGAGCAGATGTCCAGAAAATGGAAGGGAAAAGAAAGAGTGTGAGAAGATGGAGAACAAGAGCAACAAATAGAAAGAATTGGAGACTGCTGATAGGGAACGTAGTGTGAGAAAAGTGAGAGGAAGAATAAAGACAAGGGAAACGGAAATCATGGTCAACCCACCCTTGACGATAGGGATGTCAAGAAAAGAACAACAATAAAATGCAATTTGACCCTAGTCTGGTAACCGGTCAAGAAGTGGATAATTTCTAGCTTAATCCTGTTTGCATGATGACAAATTTATTGGCGAAAGAGTAGGGCTGGGAATGATAATTTTACACTTCCATCATTATACCCTGTGTACTTTGTGACTCTGTGAATCAGACAGCCAGTTATTGGTCCTCCATTCCCCACCACCTAAATTTTCCGGGATTAGGGGGCGGGCCATGGCCCCCCTCTGGCTACGCTACTGCTGATTGAGTCGGTAATGTATGGAAACACTGGGATGATATCCTCGAGCCCAATCTTGAAGAAGAATGTGTTTAGTGTACATGTAGAACAGCATTCTTAATACCAGAGGTGATACCTTATGTTTTTAAAATACTTGAAAACCTTAGTAATATATTCATGACCATGTTGAACACTTTACTGGCGTCTAACATTAACTGACAAAAACATTTCAATCAATATTTTCCTTACAATTCAATATTGTAAACACTTCTATTTGATCTCCTCTCAATCTCTTGATCCTAGTGTTGTTAGACCACACTATTTTATAGGCATTTCATAACTAAGATACCTCTGTATTTGTATAATGTTGGTTGCTAATTTTGTACTCTTTAGCATATATACATCCATCTTGCGTCAAGGCCTCCACACCTGAATACAGTATTCTAAATGAGGCCTAACTATTGGTTTGTGCAGTAATATTTCATGTCAATTCAATCAAAAACATTTACATGACTGCCTTCGATTTTGATTACATTTGGTGTGTTTGTTTATGATCAGTAGTCTATGATTCCCACCTAAATTCAGGTTAATCTGACATTCACATCCAGAGATAAAGATCATCAAACTTAACCCGACCTTGATACCTCATGACCTTCTATGTGTCATAACTGCATTTCTAGGTGACCTGCTGGTGATATATAAGTGTGATTGTAAAGCTATTAGAATTGTCTACCAATTTAGACAATAACTGATATACAAAATGTTTTTAAGCATATTAAAAAAAGTTTGATCTGACATGGCAAAAACATATAACCTTCAATTTCGTTTATTTTATTATGTTTTTACAGAAAATATTTGTGTAAAGTAATTTGTGGAGAAAAAACCATTAATGAACACAGTTTATATTTTCTAATTTGAAACCTTTTTGAACAGACAACTGGTAATGTTGTGCCGTTGTGTAATAAATAAATAAATACGATTTTATTTCAGACAATCACTATATCATATACATGACAAACAAAACTGCGTTTTTTTCGTGAACAAAGTGCCACACGAGGCGATGAATAAAATATCTATCGTGTTTAATATTTTCCGCCTCGTGAGGCGAAAGTCTCGCCTTGTGCGCGGAACGTGAGCTATGTGCATATACGGCAAAAGTAAACTGGCCAATGAAAATCCGTAGCATTTACAGCATTTCAGAAATGGCGACTACACATGACATTGTGAATGATGTGCTGTTTGAAGACAGTCTGGTTCAAAAGTGGCTTATACGATGTCCGGGCAGCATCATTTAAAAATAGGGATATGTGACTGCTGGCAATGGAGGAAATGGCCATGGCTTTGCCATGCTGACAATGCTAATGACGGTTATAAAACAATTATAATAGAACCACATTAGAAATATTGCATGACATCTCATAAATCAAACATACCTGCATGCAGCTGTAACTTTCACAATTGTGGGTTGTTATTGTCATAAAGAAACACAATTTTAAGAAAATATATGTTGGAATGTCTGAGTATTCTACGTGGTTTTTAACAGTTTGACGTAATTTGCTAGCCTGACGGTTTGATGTAATTTGCTAGGCAAATGTAGGTCAGTTGATATGTAGCTGTTAGCTCAGCATCTCTCTCACCGTGTGCGCTGACACGCGGCATGAGCTATCAGCTGAACCAACAGGCAACCATTTGCTGAGCTGATAGTTCTCGTGTGCGCCGGGCTTTAGCCTAAAGGCTAACACCAGGTGAGGCAACGCGCATATGCAATGAACATTTTTCACATATGTTTACGAACGAAGTTATGTGTACTGTTATGTATATTGTATGTATATATTTGAAAATAGGCTAACATAGAAAATGGATATGCAAACAACTTTTACATACAAAAAACACATTTCGAGATAATCAGGTTTTTGTACTGCATTATCATGTACATCTCTGTGTAAATACAAACATTAACATATTATATGAAAGCCAATACTACATCTAAACCGTAATGGCTTTACTTTTATGTAAAGATATATTAAAGTAAATTTCAATTCATCAAGAAAATAAAAACCGACATTTTGACCTCGGTTGACTTCGTAACTTCAAAATCGAGCGTGGCATCCACCCTAGCCTAGCGATTAACACACAATGCTGATACAACATTCTAAACGACTTTCCAAATGTTTGGCTCGTCCACTGTCTTATTTGTCAGCTGTTTCCTTTCCACCTATAAGTCCAATATGATGTTAATCATCGCTTCTCGTTTCTCATTCTAACTCAAATGTGCCCTTGCCGTTTGGTATTTTAATTTGTTCGTTTCTCTACTTGACTTGAGCATTGCCGTCTCCCATCATTGTAATCGTATAGTTGTTTGATTTTCGTAACCTCTCATCCATGTCGTTGTAGAAGCCGTTCATTTCTTTTTCTGAGTATAATTTTGTTGCTGCATACCTGGTATACTTGTACCGTCTTCAGTTTGTAGCTCTTAGTTATGCGCATAGCAAGTTCTGCTACTGTGGGACTGATGCTGTTTATATATTTTCATTTAATGTTTATGAGAAGAAAGTCTATGACTGCTTCGTTGTTGTGCTTGCATTGTAATGGTATAGTAGGTGGCCGCTTGGTAAGGTAGTAAAACGTTACTCTCTTCTCACTTCCCTCATCCTGATCACATCCCTTGTCAATCTGGTTTACTTAAGGGAAATTCCTTATTGGAGAAACAGCTTAATAATTTACTACCAATATAAAACATTTAAAATCATGGCCCAAATAAGAAATTATGTTGCCGGTTCACCATTGGGTCATTCCATGTGAACGCAACCAATGGGGTTGCTGTCATCTCTTAGATTTTTGAATAGTTCAGTATGATGAGAATCTTTGCCAAGATTAGCAAGAATCCAAAATTTGAGCGTTCTAGCTTAAATAGTTTTCACGTTATGGCAGTTTGAAATTTGGGACTTTGAAATTTTTCGACAGCTTGTTAAAAATAAATAATTTTATTCACATTTCACTAGTCAATATCTTCTGCACTCTTTAGCCTGTGGCAATAACATTGTGTGGAGTTGTTCTCTATAATATAAAGATTACATAACTACAATTATAACATACATATAGTATGGTTAATGTGCAGCAAGTCGATAAACATCATGATTTATTCAAAATATCACTCGCGGGAGGGTTTTTAGACCTTGATTGTGAGCAAAATACACACACCTTAGACCCAAATTGTACAGATTTGGTACAAAAACATAAATATGTACAAATCTGATAATATGGCAGGTCTGGCTGCCGTAATTATGAATCTATACATGTGCAAAGATGGTACGTTATTATATTTCTAAAAAAATGACCAATTTCCGACCCCAAAAGGTCGATGAGGCGTAGCTTGTATTATCATAAATCACTTCTGTTTTGACAGGGCTTGAACGGCTAAGGGGAAAAAGCTAGTACTAAATCGGTTGGTCCTGGTTTTGATGGATCTGAATCGGCGACTAGATGGAAGAGGTTCAAATAGGTCATGGGCAGGATGGGATGAATCTTAAGAGATGAGGCTCTTCGTAACAGGTGCTGCTGATACAGTATTTCAATACTGGGAAGATCTCTGCCAATGATTCGGGAAGCAGTTTTCACAACTCTGTTTAATCTGAGCGTTTCCTTCTATGTAATCGACCCAAACCATACTGTGATAGAAAGTATCGGAACACTCTCGATTACAGCTCTGTAAAAGTTGAGCATGACCTGTGTGGTCAAACCAAACGATCTTAACCTTCTTAAAAAGTACAGCCGCTGCTGGGCCTTTTTGACAATATTAACAACATTTAGCTCCCATTTAAGATTACAAGAGATTGTAGAACCGAGAAATTTGAGATGTTGAGCGATTTCAACTGTCCTGCCATCATTAATGGCGTAATGGTAAAAGTAAGTTCTTATATAACGCAGTAGCCAGTCCCCAGGACTACTCAAAACACTTAACACTACTTCCCTGGCAGACCAGATCGATCAAGCGCTATCTCAACTTCTCAAGGAAGCATCCAGCCACACTGCAATTAGTCTGTGAAGGTGGCTCGTACAAAAATATATAATATATAAGAAACAATACATTAATATAACCATTTGTTCTACAATGTTTGCACACTGATGATATTAAAACCACAATGATATCTGAGAAACAATACAGCAAATTAATGGACTGCAAGACAGGTAACTGAGTGTGTAATTTGTATGCTAGCCTCTGTAATAGAATAACATTGTAGAAAATTGGCTGGCTTTTGTACAGCTTTACATGTGCAGGAAATCAAGATTGGGCTGAGAAGCTACAGTTTATAATAAAAAGCAAGACCATAAATATGATCAGTTATGATTAGTATTCAAATATATGATAACTTAGAAATGGTGTAATCAACTATGACTAAGCTATTTTTTTAATCTGCACTACAGCATTAGTACAGTCATAACCATAACACCTGTATTGATAACCATAACACCTACATTGCAGTGTAGTATATTACTACCTGTACTTAATTTCCTTCCTATTACTATTACATGATGAATAGAACATATTAATATTCAATTAATTAGATGTCAAAAATATTAGATATGAGGAATTTGTATTAAATATCATTATCAATAAAAGACATGACGATATGCAATGTTTCGGTCAATAAGCCCATGCCAGGGGTAATTTTGCACGGAGTGCAATACCTGTTGGGATCGAACCAACAACTAAAACCGAGACATTAAGAGATACCATTGTTATAAACATACAATTTGTTTGATAAATGTATTCAATTACACCAAAAGGCAGGCTGATTATTTTCTTAAGACTATGGTAACTTCTCTCTTGGCCTAGGCATTGCATGGGGTAGTGTAACAGCATTATTGACTGATAACATATCGCAGCGATAATGTGGATATAAATTAACAAGTGTTCTGAGGACTAATTCCAACAGACAGATAAATATAAGTTAGTAAAACCGAAACATTCACAAAATAGTACAGCGCATACTGGATATGTCAAATTTGCAGGAACCCAATTTTGTCAGTTCAATTTGCATGAAATCTGTGCTTTCCCAATGCACACACCAAACTATCAGGTACACAAAAATAATGCAATGAGAGAAATATCAAGTGAGAGTATCTAAATCATTTAAAAATCACTTTACCAATATGGTAATAGCCATTTTATACATACCTTAACAATGCCCATCAACTGCAGTATACTTTTTGAGGAATCCTGGCATGGACATAAGTGAATCAGGGTCCATTATACTTACCGGTTTACCATTGTGTTGTACTCGTTAAGTCTCATAATTCATATTACTAAGTATGTTCATCATCATCTTTGGGTAATCCAGTACCATCATTATATACTTTTGTGGACAAGGGTTCTACTGTTAGTTTGCTCCGAGGTTCTAATGGTGCTATAAATCAGCTGTGGTACTTGTAGGCATACATCCAAGAATGCCATGTCATTAGTTTTATGAGATGCCTTCTGTGCCTAGCAGTTAGATATTCTTTGGCACAGTGGGTGCATGCTTGCTGGGTGTATATGTAGCAGGGATATAAATCAAAGCATGTTGCAGATGGCAGTGTGATGTATCGTAGAATCGGTGGTGAGACAGATGCAGCAGTGCACCTGCAGGAGGACCTTAACAGTCTCCAAGAGTGGGAAAAGACCTGGTTAATGGATTTCCACCCAGATAAATGTGAAATTCTAAAGATTACAAATTAAGTTAAACCCAACAGCTCTGACTAGTATATTCATGATCACATATTATCCCTAGCCATAGACTATAACCCTAAATCGAAGTAAGAGAAAACTAGACATACATTGATAAAGGGCGACCCATCCTGGAGAACGGCTACACAACACTGCAAAGCACCTAGGCATAAATATCAATAGCAAACTGCCCTGGGACCACCAAGAAGATGCTGTCACAAATAAAGCCAATAGCACCCTTATCTTTCTTAGACATAACACCAGCAAATGCCCAAAACCAGTCAAATCATATTGAACATTATCAAACCTTTGTTAGACCAACACTTGAATAGTTATACGCTTCTATCATCTGGGACCCCACCACCAAACAAAACATCAACAAACCTGAAATGGCGCAGAGGCGAGCCGCCAAATATATACATAACGTATATAACTCAACACAGTGACTGGCGGCGCCACAGTAGTCCAACTGTAATGACCCAAAAATGAATTGGCAGTTCCCATAACACCATAGACACACAGCTAGGCTCACTGAATCCAGGATCACTATGATGTACACCATTCTGCATGGGCTAAGTTGACATTCCTCTGTACATACACCCAGCCAGCCTGCTCTCACTGACATTGATTTAGCTGCCGGGCGCATAGGCCACCCCCTACAACTAATGGTCCAACATTCCTGGGTACACGCCTATGAGTATGACATAGCCTGAAAATATGAACACATCTTTGTAGCTCCAATAGAACCTTGGAACAAACTAACACCAAAAACAGTAAATGCTCCCTCTCAAATAGAGAGGGCCTCTCACCTCATCTCACCTATCCTGTAGTCTTAGTGGACCGTTGGGGCGCCACAGATGATCTGGCAACCATCTCCTTCCATTCCTCTCGCCTCTCAGCCTTCCTCATGGCGGCGCCCAGTGTCATGCCCGTCCCCATCCTTCGCGAAGGTAGTTGTCGTTGTCGGTTGCTGGAGGGACGTTTAGTACTTCTGGGTCTCCTGTGGCACTGTAGTTGTACAGCTCGGAGAAGTATTCGGACCACCTCTTTAGGATGTCTTGTTCTTCCTTGCTTTGTGCTGGTCAGGTCTGTCACCAGCTGGTTAGTTTTCTTGCTGTTATTCTTCTTCATGCTATCTTCGATGTCCTGGCACTGCTCTTCAATCCAGTTCGTCTTTGCCATTTTCATGCCTTTCTTGATTTCTTGGTTGGCTGCCCTGTACTGCCTAACTCCTTCCGCATCTTTTTTCTTCTTCTTCAACTCACTTCTTTTGTTACACAGATCAAGTAAGTCAGCTGTGACCCAGGGCTTCTTGACTGGGCGATGTTTGCCAAGGATCTCACTGGCGGTGTTGGTCACTGCTCTGTTGAAGGTGTTGATCAACGTTTCCATGTCTGTACCGTCAGCGTCCAGAATGGTGAGCGCTGCAAATTTCCCTCCTGTCATTGTGTGGAAGGCTTCTGCTACTTCGGGGTCCTTCAGCTTCTCAAGGTCAAATTTGATCCTGGCGTGGCCGAGTTTCTTGACCCTCTTCAGATGTAGCTTGAAGGTCGTCATGACGAGTTCATGGTCGCTTCCAATGTCGGCTCCAGGAAAGCTCCGTGTCTTGGCAATGTTCACACTGGACCGGAAGCGCTTCCTTACCATGATGTAGTCTATCTGGTTGTGGTACTTTCCGATTGGGCTGTGCCACGTGGCTCTTCTGGATGCTTTGTGTGGGCCAAAGGTGTTCGCCATCATAAGGTCGTTGTAGCTGGCAAATTCCAGGAGTCTTAGGCCTCTCTCATTTGATTTGGTGTTGCAGTATCTTCCACATGTGCCTATCCAGTTCTCATAAGCATCTTCTCCTATCTTGGTGTTCCAGTCGCCTTGCACCACTAGGATATCTTTCTTTGGAGTTTGGTCAATGACTTCCTGCAGTTGTTCATAGAAGTCTTCTACATCGTCATCGTCATAGTCTGATGTTGGGGCATACGCCTGTATGATGGTGATGTTGAATGGCGTTGCCCTCAGGCGGATCGTGATAAGTCGGCTGGAAATTGGCCGACAACCCATGACGTTTTTGTGAATCAGGAACCCGACTCCTTGTTCATGTTCGTCGTCTCGACCACTGAAGTACAGTTTGTGTCCTTCCTGGGTGGATGTTTCTCCGATGCTTTTCCACCGTACTTCACGGAGTCCTAGGATGTTCCATCGGTATCTGTTCATCTCATGGGTGAGTTCATCTAGCTTGCCTGCTTCTCTCATTGTTCTTACGTTCCATGTGCCCATAATGATGATGCTCCTGGCACTGATCTTGTTCGGTATATTGAGAGGGAGCATTTGTATAATTTGAGACTCAAGCAGTGCCTGGCTTGACAGCACTCGATTGTGAAACTGGCAATGATCGCTGATTTTAACCCGCACTTGCACTTTTTCTATAAACAATTCAACACCATTATTATTAATCAGCATTGTCCAGCACGTGAACATGCCTACACCAGCCATGAAATATGCATGTTTTACGGTAGTGGATTACTGAAAGAAGAAGGCTGAGTAGCCACGTCTGACGCCGACAGCTAAGCTTAATCCCAAGTCAAACACAATCGTAGTCAAAGACGTGCATTCAACATTGCAACGGAATATCGTGTGCTGCGATTTTGCCTTTACGTCTCGGCACATACATAGCAACGATTTTACGACATAAAGGTCTATCAAACATACCACATAAGTCAAGATGACGATGAAAACGATGACTACAGACGAAAACAACGGCGACAACGCTGCATGCCAGAAACGTCTTGTTTACATGTATCATTGCGCATGTCTGACAGCGCTTTTCACTGGAATTCCCTTCGTCGAGGTCTAAACCAATCAGTGAATTGTTATTGACGAGGCTCGCCAGGTCATTTTTTCGTCTTTTACTCCTTTTTATCTTAAAATGGCATATTATGTGAAAATAAGTTGATAGGTAGTTGAGGAAAACAATATATAGTGTATGGGGAATGCTAGTTTACTGGACAATTTTATTTTTAAAATGGCGGAAGTCAGAATGAAACTTTAAAATTAATACCGACATGACAACCAAGCTCACTGACCAATGTAGCTGGCAGTTCAGCAAAACCATTCACAAAAGGCGTCAAAGTTGTACAGTAAGAGACACCCCTGACGACAGTGATACAAGATACAAGATTTATTTAACGTCGGTTTACATGTGAATTGATAACATTAGCTCACCTGAGCTATTTTCCGACAAACAAGTGTAAAGCAACGAGACATAAAACATAAAAAACATACAGAGTATTTAAAATGACAGCAATAAAACATATACAATACGTGTAATGAGTACAAAATAAATAAAAGATGCATGTATAATAATAATGTTTTTTTGTTTTTTCACTTTGGGCAATCATAGCGATTGAAAATGGTACATAAAACATGCAAAGTATATTAGTTAAAATAGAGTAAAATAATATATAATTTAAGACATTAGCATACGTATAAGTTAAAATGTAGAGAGTATATATGTATATATAAAACTAATTTAAATAATTTAAGACATTAAAACATATTTCTGTGATTATTTGACTGAACTTATTAAATTAAAAAAATACTTTAAAACATTAAAATAAATAGACTAAATTAAGGCTTTACAATATTTTACACATATCCATATTGCATGTATACAGTGAAAGCTATATTCATAATATTGGCATAGCGACAAACATGTTAGCTGTTAGCTGTTTACCTGCATATAGAACAATTGCATGATGGGCCATCCCAATTCCGGATCAGTCTGTGAAACTCGCCGTAGTTTACTATTTTTCGCATTTCATTTGGCAGGCTGTTCCAGATCCGGGGCCCATCATGAACAAATGATTTAAGTCCATATTTAGACGTGTTTGCCTTAGGGACAACTGCAGTGTTATCCTTTCGCATGGAATACTGGGAACATTTTAGCATGATGAGATTTTGAATAAAAGTTGGAGCAATATTATTTACAATTTTGAATACTTCGCATGCCATTTCTTTTATCCTTTTAACGTGGAGGTGTTCGGTGTTAGCGGTCTTTAAAAGGTCATGATGCGTGGATGAATAATCATTGTAAATAAATCGAAGTGCTCTCTCCTGAATTTTTTCAAGTTTTTTGGTACTAGATTGGCTACAAAAATGCCAGATCAAAGGACAGTAGTTGAAGTTTGATGTTATGAATGATTTGAAAATTGCAAGTTTCCCTTGTCGAGTAAGGAGATGACCGAGACCTTTTAAGACCGCTAACTGTCTAGCTGCCTTTTTGCAGATGTTAGCGATATGTGTGTTAAAAGTTAACGAATGATCAATCTCAATGCCGAGAAGGACAACAGAGTTTTCACAGTGAATGGTAGTGTTTTCAAAAGTAAAATTTGTTATGTCCCTTGTTCCCCTCTTGCCGAAGCTAATTGCTTGGAATTTGGATGGGTTAGCCTTCATCTGGTTGATATTTAACAAGATTTAACAAGATTTAACAAGATTGCCACCTAGAGATTCAACTCTAGATGGCAGGTGGACTAGGAAGCGATTTGGCTTATCGAGAGTCCAACCTATCTATCTAAGTATACCCCACCCGTCTTAGGTATATATCGATTTTATTTTTAAATATATTAACACTACTAGCACCTACACAATCAGCTGATAATCCGTTCCATTCGTTTACTGTTCTTTGTGAAAATGGAAATTTTCTAATATCTAGTCTACACTGCTTCTTTGCTAATGCAACTCCATGTCCTCTAGTCCTTCTCTCTTCCTTGACTGTGGAAGAGAGAAGCACTGTAATGTAGAAGTACAATCTTGTTGCAAGGTGTGAATGAGAGTGTCAGAATTTAAGTGAGCATAAGACAGGGTGTTATCATCAGCATAATTGTAGAGAGAGGACTTATCCAAAAAGTGAAAATATCATTAATAAAAACATCGAAAAGAAGAGGGCCAAGAATAGAGCCTTGGGGTACACCTCTGACGATGTCAGTCCACTCACTGTAGTGAGGTCCTAATTTCACTCGCTGTTTCCTGTTGCTGAGATAATTACTAACTAAACTGCATGATTTATCAGAAAGGCCATAAGCATTGAGTTTACCTAAGAGCAGGCTGTGAGGGAGGCAATCAAAGGCCTTTGTCAAGTCCATGGGAATGGCTGCGACATACTTATGGATGTCAAGTGCCTTGCGCCAATCCTCTACTAGTCTCAATAGAGTGGACTGACACCCCATGCCCGGCCTGAAAGCACCGAGGAAAGGGTTGAACATATTCTCAAAATGAGTGCTTAATTGGGAGTTGATGGCCTTTTCAAATAGTTTAGAGATGAACGGGAGAATGCTAATCGGTCTGTAATTTTGCTTGTCTAAAGGATCTTTTTTCTTATGCCACGAAAAGAACAACACATTGCAGTTTGACCTTAGTCTAGTAACCGGGCAACTATTATTTTGAATCCTTAATAGCCATTAGCCATTACGCACATTGCGAATGGTGATTTTTTTTGCTCTGTCACCTCATAGCCTGCAGCCAGCGACAGAAGTAGAACATTTCTAACTGAATCGTAGTTGAATTATGACAAATTTCTTTGCGAAATGGTAGGACTGGGAAGGAATATATATATATATATATATATATATATATATATATATATATATATATACACACGCATATATATACACGCATGTACATATTTAGCAGCTCATAAACGCCTAAGTTACAAGTCGTTTACTGGCCGATAACATAGTGTCCAGTAAAATATTGTCGTTTTAGAAGGAATTGGTGAGTTGTTTTTATTTTGTGTTGGTCATGGGACGCAAACTAATAATCGTTATCAAGCACCTTGCAGGTAAAATAACAAAATGATAATAATGTATTTGTTGTTCCAGTTATCAAAGTTACCTTTACGATGAGATAGAGTTTACGAGATATCGTCTAATGGAAAATGCCGGAAACAGTGGCTCTCTGAGATTAAAAGTAACTGTCGACGCGGACAATCTTATACGTATCCCAACCAACCTCGTGGGTACCATCTCGGTGGAAGAACCCGAAGGGTGAGTCTCGCTGTGTATATATATTATAATAAGTAATAATGTTGACAGTACTAGTTCTAGTGTAGTTCAACTTTATTGACTGCTAGAAATTGTAGCTAGGAACTGTAAGGGATTCTGACAAACTGGGCGTGGAACACCCGTTATGATATATTATTATATCCCATCCATTTACAAGCAATGTGTATTTAACCAAAAGGTATTAAGGCTTTAAAGTAATCAACTCTGTATGTATATTTGCATGATTGCTTCATAGTACCATGAGTAAATAAACTTGCCATGTAGCGTTAATCTGAAATGCGACGTAATTGTATAGCAAGTGATCATTGCTGGCACTAACCTGTAGATGTCACACTGAATTTCATCACTAGTCAACAGATGCTCGTCGTCATCAATCAAGCATGTACTTGTTAATGTAAGCATCACCAACTATTCTCCAATACAACATACCGGGATACGTCTTTTGCCTGGCCTCAAACATTCATGACACGTCTTTCCTATGTACATAGAGTTGTGCCAGTACACTGTTCACTTTTTAACTACATGTCTTTTTAGGAATATCGTTTTCATGTTGCAGTACCTACCATGGTCATTCCTGAAGAGTTTGAGCTGTTGGAACGATTTATTTCATCCTACTACTAAATAGCTTTTGTGCATGTTGCTAACGATATCCAGTAGTGTTAAATATATTTGTTGGTAATTTGTATATCACCAGCGCTTTCTGCGTACTTTGATCATCTTCATAACTATTTTAGTAATCATTTCACGTTGACATTTGGGCGACTGAGGTGTGGCATGTCGATACATATTGGAAACCCTCTTTACTTCTAAATTGAGCGAAATTATTTATAACAGCCATGGACCGTTATATGTGACAAGTTGTAGATTGTGTCCCAACCATAGCAAAATGAGCTGTGAGATTAGCGGGCTGAGGCCGATACTTGCGAAGCAATATTTTTCTCGGACGTTTGATATGTTGTCGGTAATAACTACGTAGTTGTTTCTTTGGTAAGAGAAAGGTCGACACTGAACTTCTACCAAGGACTGATCAGCACACCATGGCTCATCCGTTTCCTTTCTATGAGAACGTTCGAATTCAAGACAGGCTTTACAAGTTGGGAAGTACTGTGTAAATGCTGCGTTCGTGCCAGGCTCTCTTTCAGCACCAATCAATGCCAACGTGGCCTCGGTGAACATCCTTCGTATTATGTGAACTAATATAATGCGGAAGAAGGCACACGTCACGGAACACGAAACCACCAGTGACGGTCACCTGATGCCTGAATTTGTAGTGACGGGTCGGGTTTGGTGGGTGTTTGCCAATCTGCTTTACTGGACCAAGCATGTCGAATGACACCGTCCAGCGGTCTTTCCATGTTTATATTTATGATCGCCTCATCTGGCATCACTGTAGACAAGCATGAAGGCGAGCACAGATGAACTGATACTATTTCGCAAGAGCGAAATGATATCCAGCAACGCTGTCTCTGGTGACGTAGATGCTCTCCGGTACAACTGGCGTAAACAATTTGTCTTCCTTCCTGAATACACAGGGCATAGTTGCTAACATCACATTAAATGACCAGTTGATTAATGATGTCAACATAAGCAAGAGTGGGTGCATATCCCGGGATCTGTTTCAGTATTGTGAGCTATTAGTGGTCACGCTTCATCATAGTTCCGAGCATCCAAATGGTACCAGGGCTTACATTCATTACACGTAGCGAGCCACCATCATATGATGATGGTAAACATTTACCGAGCCGACATTTATGCAATGTTCTTTAACACGGAATGCACAGTTTATGCAATGTTCTTTAACACGGAACGCACAGTTTATGCAATATTCTTTTAACACGGAATGCACAGTTTATGCAATGTTCTTTAACATGGAATGCACAGTTTATGCAATGTTCTTTAACACGGAATACACAGTTCATTTTTTTTCTCGATTGTTAGACATGTATATCTAAGAGAACTCTGACTTACCCTGGGACGTGTTCATGAAACGTTTGTCATTTGTGAAGGTTTAAATGTCCCACTTTTGCCAAACCGTACTATTCCTATTTCATTGGTTATACGCGCCCGAACGCTGTTAGCAATACTTTCGTACGCAATGTTAGAATTTAACTAAAACCAACTTTTCTGACAATTTATTTGCTCAGCAGGACACATAATTTCGCAAAACGTGTTATTAAGATTTCCGATGAATTTGACATATTCGTATTTGTGAAATGCTCTTTCACAGTGTTATGCAGTAAACAACGAAATTTACGTACTTAGCTCTTGGGTCTGGCTTACCGTCAAACACAGGGACGATTACGTACTTTTCCCATATTTGTTTCCATAACCTTCAGTTGTCCAGTTGGTTCCCAGTGCAAATGTGGATAAGACCTGGGAAGTTCATGAACGTCCGTGAATCCCTTACCACACTGGGAATAGATGGGATTCTGCTACCAGCAGCTCTCTCCATCACTCCCCCCTCTCACTGGTGTAACTATTGTTTTGTTTTCTTCCAGAACTAATCCTCGAGCCATCCACTCTAAACTGCAGATCTTCAGTTGGCTCTTCAACACTTACACTGAGTCCTGGTTCACTCGATTTTATCAAGAGGGTGATATACCCAAATACGTTAGATACATTAAAAGCCTGAAACGCCCAATGGACGAACTTACGTCGGAACAAGTGATCGTGTTATTACAAACAGCATTCGATCAACCTTGTAGATACTGGTATGCGTACGAGAAGGAAACACAGACACCAATCCTGTGGGAGGTTTGTAAGAAAACGTTGCTAATCTATGTACTAGACATAGAATAAGAATGTTTTTTGAATATATGAATATCCGCCAAAAGCAAAGCGAGACTGGTTCGGGTGATCAACTAGGTGTGTAAGGTGGTGGGAAACAGCTGTGTGATCAAGATCAGCTATTGAGATGGGAAGCTATTCCTATTCATCATAATCACAACACATCATCCACTAAATTCTGCTTTTTGAAACTCTGCCTTCTGGTCGACAACGTACGTGCGTTTGTGGTGTGGGGATTTATACACAATTCAATATTTCTCACGTGAAACGTTCGATTTATATAAAAAAAACTATGCGTTGTATAATTTATTTATACAATTTGCTTGAAAATAGCCATTTGGTTTAATCGTGGTCGGCAGGCAAATATTCTTTTCCACAGTCATAGGCATGCATGCATACACACAGACACACACACGCGCACACGCACACGCACGCACGCACACACTCATGTTAGAAATAATAGGTAACAAAGCAATCAAATTATAAATATCCACTACCATACTGTTGATGTGGTATTTTTGGCATTAACTAACCAACAACCACTTGATCTATTGCCTGGCATCATGTTCGTCAATCCATCAAAATGAATGCCGAACACGTAAAGTGATAGTATAATTAATCGAATATTGATCTTTACGATTGCTGATGTCACGCCGCCTTGATGAATTAAGGCACACATATCTTATCGATATCGTCAGCTAAGCAACAAGTCATGTGATCAGTAGGTAAATGGACGGCAGCAAAAATCACAATGTTTAACAATCCGTTTTTGTACCCCATAATAGGATACCACTCCGTGCCCTTGCTTCCGAGATGCTGCCTGGTCTGACTATACATACAAGGAAGAGATAATTCCCAATCGCGGGGCAACTAGGTGCTTTCACCCTTTCTTCCCTGGGTAAGTGTTCACTCGGTGAGCGTTTCGAAAAGAGTCGTATGAGCTCATAAGTGTGATTTCGCTCGGTAAAAGAGGTATCACTCCGTAACTGTGAGTTTTCACATAAAACACTTTATTCAACAATGTTCTGAGTGATATATTTGACAGACACGCACTAATAAAGACAAGCAGGCTTACCATCCAACCAGACGCGCCCTAGTCAGGACGAAGATGACGGAGAGGCGGCTGATGGATCCAAGATGGAGATTGTCTAAGTTGAACATCGACAGAAGAAAATAGTTCAGCAACCACAGAACGAGCGAGCGAGCTGCTGTACACTGGCAGATCCAGTCTTTATGCTAACAAAATCAATGAACAGGCTGGCAACCGGTTAGAATGTTCTCTGCTACATACACATCACTGTGTTTTCTTTGATGAGGCCAGAAACTGTAAGAACCACGTAGAGTACATGTGTCGTGTAGCATACCTCCATCTGCATAATATGAAGATTAAAGATATGATAATGCATACCTACGTGACATCTCGTCGTAACAATGGAAATAGCCTGCTATATGGGATTGGTTGCTGATTAAGCAATGCAACGAATACAAACTGTTCCTGCTTAATGAGAAGGCCCAACAGGACCAGTGCGAACTGATCCTCATTGCCCCACACTGGCCCCAGGCGTTCTGGTTCCCACTACTCTTAGGGATGTTGGTATAATCTCCACTCCGGATATCCAACATCCCTCGGTTACTATCCCAGCCTTGAGGTCAGATCCATCGAGATACGTCAAATCTCCATCTACTCTGGCGATCTATGAGTCCAAGTGGAGGATCTTCACTGCTTGGTGTAACATACAACACATTAATCCACTCTCGGCTACTGAGAGTGTAATGTCGGATTTTCTTTTCCACCTTCACACGGAGAAACATTTGGCCATCTCGACCATTGCAGGCTATCAGATGGCAGTCGCCAACACTATTCGTGCCACTTCCAGTGCGGAAGTAAGACGAAATCCTGCACTGAAGTCGCTACTTTTAAATATCGAAATGGAACAGGCACCATCAATGTCAATTTCTAGAATAGAATATTACCTTAGTTTTGTCAGCCTTGACAAAACCACCTTTCAAACCACTAGACCAAACATCGGATCAGCTGCTTACATGGAAAACAGTTTTCCTCATCGCGCTTACTTCCGGCAAACGTCGGGGCGAAATCCATGCCTTTGAACATGCCTGAATACAACGGACCTGTCATTCATAGCACAGATGCAAGTATTGGGCAAGGGCCCAAAATACGTGCTTTCATGCACAATTCCAACACTTGACCATCAGTTGAGCTATGGCATAGCTGAAGACCGACTCCTGTTCCCAATATGGGCACTAATATTCTACCTGGAAAGGTCCATGCCTCCTCTTTATGTTGTTCAAATCAGGGCATAAACGAGACATTGTACGATCCACAATCTCTGGGTGGATCCAGAAAACGATTCTGGAGTGCTACACAAATTCCCCTACACCTCTCCTTGAGTCCCTAAAGGTTAAGGCGCAACAGGTACGATCCATGACTTTATCGCTCGCATTCCACAGACAAGCCTCCATGGAACAGATTCTTAGAGCTGATACCTGGCGTTGCCATAACAGCCTAACCGACTTTTTTCTCAAGGATCTATCTCTATTCTGCCGATCTCATTCAACTAGGACCGGTAGTGACTGCAGAATAAAATCTGCACCCAACATTAGAGATCATTAGAGGTAACATTGTCTATATCCCACCATCCATTCACCTAGATTTGCACCTTGTGAAGCGACAGAGCCAGGCTAAATCTATGTTAGGCAATACATTCAATTTTTTAGAATTAAAATATGTATTTATAAGTAACGTACTTACCTGGCTCCGTCGCTTCACCATATCACCCTCCCTCCTTCTCCGCTATAGGGAGATTACCTATCACAGTATGAGCCTTTTTGCCAAGTGCGAAAAGAAGAGACTCAGTGATTGGATGGGGTGGTGAGAGCTGAGGGGATAGGTCATTTATTTCATTTTATAAATTGTGGCGAGCAACTTGGGCGCGGCCAAGTCTATTGCACCTTGTGAAGCGACGGAGCCAGGTAAGAATGTTACTTACAAATGCATATTTTAATTCTAAAGATATAGAGTTTGCCCGGCGTGACTGCTTCGTAGCTGGCATACACAAATACACACATGCGCGTGTGCATGTATGTATGTATGTATGTATGTATGTATATATATATATATATATATATATATATATATATATATATATATATATATATATATATAGCCTACACACCAATAGTGAGTACATATAACAATAATAATATAAACAAATAAAACTAATAATACAAACAATCAGTACTAATTAAAACGACAAACGGGTGTCTTCGGTTCGATTGAGGCATTCGATTGAGGTGTGGAGGTGCGCGTATAAGGCTTGTCACCATGAGTAGAAAGTTTGCAGCGCGGGATCTCGAACAGGTGAACATCGGGCAAGCGTAACGAGCGAGTGTGTGTGTATACAATTCCGCATTTAAATCATGACCATAATTTACTAGTTCCTCAAACCGGTCAAAGATGTGTAGGTGAAAAAAAATAGTGGACTACATTTGTTGTGTACAGCCTGGCAAGGGCGTTGCTAGGATACGAAACTGGATGTGACGTAAACACTACATTTCCAAGTAGTAGAGTTGCAAAAGGTACTATTTTTGTACAATTAGAAACACAGACACACATATACACACCTAAGGAGTATCTAGTAGATAATTACAAAATATAGTAAATAAATAATACCTTTATGTAACATTGCTATGGGGGACGTGTAGCAATTACGTCACAATGGGGGACCACTTTGATAGGCTGTTAAATCAATGACGTAGGACTGATAGTGCCAATACTGATGGTATAATCGAATAAAATACTTAAATTTATACACAGTGGCAGCTGTTGTTTGACGTCCTCTGGGTATGTTCTCTTAAACATTTCCTGTTGTTATTATACGTTCTAATGTTTCCTTTTTCGTTATTTGACGGACCTGCAAATCGTGCATGTCTTATTATCATTTACTTGATGATCTTTCTTTTTGAACGAACCGGTGACAGTGGAATGTAGAACCTCTATCTATTGATGTATTGTATGTTCAGGGCGAAAGGCTCTGATCAGCTGTGTTGCTACGATAACTATATGCTGGTGCCGTTCAACTCCGGGGGCGGCCACATGAGAAGATTCAGCAGTATCACTCATCCTGCCCAGCATCTGATGCTTGACCGCCTTCCCTACCTCATGTGCAGCAAGTTCTCCAATAACTCGCAGAAGTTTAACGAACTACGACCGACAGACAACTGCATCGGCAACAAGATACATGCTCGCGGTGAGTCCGTCCATAAAGATACTGTTGTTTTCCTCTTGTTGTCCTGGTCGATAGAGGTGAAGTTGACCATGTACAGTACTGTGATGTGTTTTTCCTCTTCTCTCAATGCGTTCTCTCTATCACCAGTCTCCAACTCCTTCTATTTTTACTGTTTAACAAGATTTAACAAGATTGCCACCTAGAGATTCAACTCTAGATGGCAGGTGGACTAGGAAGCCATTTGGCTTATCTAGAGTCCAACCTATCTATCTAAGTATACCCCGCCCGTCTTAGGTATATGTCGATTATATTTTTAAATATATTAACACTACTAGCACCTACACAGCTGATAATCTGTTCCATTCGTTTACTGTTCTTTGTGAAAATGAAAATGTTCTAATATCTAGTCTACCGGTACACTGCTTCTTTGCTAATGTAACTCCATGTCCTC
>JAODUO010001536.1:0-15000 GCA_025642075.2 Ridgeia piscesae
TCTGCATTACAGTTCTTACTATACATGAGTACAGTCCAGAGCTCGAGATGTCGCATGTGAAGCGAGTCAAGTGTGAAGCTGTTCGGATCCTGGGTGATGGCGATCAGTGTGTCTGTGACCTCGGGATAGGCTATCCATGCATTCCATGCCGTCTTCTTACCGATTCCAAACATCGCTGATACTACGTCGCACCCTGTGATGGCATGGAAGAGGGGTAACACATTGCAACGTTGGGGTCCCAGCAATTGCGAGACGTGATGGATTGGAATGTCTTTGTATGGTTTCCTTGTTACGAATCCGACCCACAGTTCGGAGAGACCTAGCTCGTGGAAGATGTTGATGGTCAAAACAACTACGTCACTATCTACCGTCCTGGCGTAGGCCTTAGTGTGACCCTGCATGGCAGCATGACGTAAGTGGAGCATCATCCTCGTGTCTGCTTCTTCTTGCTGGCATGAGGACAAGGCTGTTATGTCAGTTGCTTTGTTACTGAGTACAATGTCAGCCTTTGTTGCGAGGATACTCTCTCACTGACGTCCAGTATTTTTTGCTGGCACATTGCTGATGAGCCGCTTCTCCCACATCTCCTTGGGCTCATGCGGCCCATAACCATCGCGGCAGTAATGAACATATGCTTGTACTTTGAGTACATGGAGCCAGGTAATATAATATATCGACTATCATTGCATGAATTACATCGGACTGATAATGTTTTCAACAAAATAAAAATAGAGTAATAACTTCATTCTTTCCTGAAAATGTTCATGCAAAAACAGATTACACCTTATGCATGAACTGCAAATAGATAAACAAATCAGAATTGAGTTCTGAATACACACTACTAGATGACTGTTGTCAGTAGATGATAACACAATATAGATAATTATATATAATAGGTCTTTGATAATTGTGACTCAGTTCCTGAGTGATGACATTTTTATCTTACAAATATCACGAAAAACATATTTCGCCTCGTAAATGACCTGAACACAGGAAAATTACTTCATAAATGGATTCCTCGCCCAAATAAACATACACATAATGGTATTACACGTTGATGTAGTGCTGATAGAACCAAAGATAAGCCATTATCTATTTCAGATCACGGGCTTCGGCGGCCATATTGGATTTTGCGCATACCGGCCACCAGGGGGCAACCCCAACTTGTATGCGGTGGTTTTTGAAAACCTTATGCCCATACACCATGCCAAATTGTAAAATATGTTCACCATGTGCGCAATTTGCATGAAAATCTGGATATTCCCACCCCGCTAACGTGAAATTACAAGTCGCCGGTATCATAATGCTGTGGCAGTAATCATAGGTCCAGTGGTGTTTTGCCATTTCTACTAAAAATATTATCAACATGTACATTACGACGATATGTATAAGGTAAGTCTGTAATATGTGTTATTTACAAGTACTCCAGCCATTCAGCAGGATGTATTATTCAGTGAAGTACTCAGTTATCAGTAAGTACTTTTCGTCGAAGACGGCTGCGTCAAAATTCCTGGGTCATTTATCTAAGTTGTGTCACGATTAAATAGTTGGATTTTTTTGTAATTTTATAATTACACCAGTCTTGTCCAAAGTACGTATTTCTGACAAATACAATCCACCTTTTTCTGCACAAATGGTGAAGAAAAAATGTTTTTTCTTCGCGTTCAGTTTCGCTGTTTTGCTTTCTACTTCAGCCACATGTGCGCGTGAATCGACCCGTCTTTAGCGAGTCTTGAGCGAGTAGTCGCGGTGTGCGGGCAAATCAAATAGACTCGCTCACGACTCGCTGACGACTCGCTGACGACTCGACCTCAAGACTCGACCTCAAGACTCGCTAAACACGCGGTCAAGACTCATCGAAAACGCATCTTGAGCGCGTCGTGAGCGAATCGTGAGCGAGACTTCTCGGGGTGCGGGCCGCTTAACTTCCAAGGCATGTCAGATATATTTTACAATGTCGCTTGTGACTTGAACAGTAAGCTCTGTTGCAGGTACTTCGACGACGTATCGGAAAACTCTCGCGTTGCATGTTTACTACAACGACATAATTATACCTCGTCGATGTCGTTGAGCTACAACGTCTCCTCCACCGCCACCCAAAAAGACAACGCAACGATGTGACGACATATCACGTGGTGTGGTCGGTTTTGTCGTATGTTAGCTAACATACTTGCACACATTTATCATATAAGTTGGTTAAAAGCTCAAGTAATTATTAAACGCCTGGGTGCGGAATACGTTAGTTAAGCTCGGATAAACGGGTTCGGCAGACCATCAGGCTGACATCAACATTATTATATATATATATATATATATATATATATATATATATATATATATATATATGAGAAGATGAAGCAAAACAAACAAACAGGTGTTGCATAACGCAATATTCGATAAGTGCAAAAACGTTTTCGACCTAGTTATCAGACACTGCGTTAAGTAGGCCAATTAATTCAACGATTAAGTAGATGAGAGCTACCACATTTTGGAATTGCAGTTGCATTCACATTGAGTGACCCATATATCCTTTATTCTACATTAAAAAACATGTATTTGTGCGCCATAACAAATATTATCTTACTAGGTATTCGATGCTAATACAAAACATAGTCTACTTCAGCAATCAGCAGACGTATACGCTATGCTTACCTTGGCTTAAATAGTTCAGCAAGCGTTATGTGTTTTTCTACGTCCAAATTTGAATGAAGACTGAACTTACTGAGTTGTTGAACGTGAACGTAACACGTACGACACGCATTACGCAATGGCACGAGTTCATCCTACAGACGTGCAAAATCAACTTAAGCGCTGTAACTGATCGTTATTAAAATAAAAAACACATATTGCATAAGTTCAATTTATAGATTGCTTATATACTCCAATAGTCTTGATGGACTGGGGAATAGATTTTAAGTTTATTTTAATGGATCCAAGTTTGCTATTTGCCTTATTGACTATCTTGTTGATGTGTGGGTTCCAGGAGAGGTTATTTGATATGTCTACGTCAATGTGTGTTGCTACTGGTACTGCTCTGAGTGTTTCGTTATGTATTGTGTATGGGTTATCAATGGGTGATTTTCGATCCGGTGATGTGCATAATTTCACATTCGGAGGGGTTGA
The DNA here is from genome assembly GCA_025642075.2 of Ridgeia piscesae. Classification (NCBI taxonomy): domain Eukaryota; kingdom Metazoa; phylum Annelida; class Polychaeta; order Sabellida; family Siboglinidae; genus Ridgeia; species Ridgeia piscesae. The sequence continues at coordinate 3,124 of JAODUO010001536.1, forward strand.
AAGTCATTTGCCAAGATTGTGCCCAGTCGATTAGTCTCTCAAGCAAGGTCATGCTGTAGGTTGTCTTGATTATTGATTTTTCGATAGAGCATTACGTCGTCGGCGAACAGTTTGAGGGAGGTTCTTGGAGATATATGGGTAATTGTAATACAAATACACATCACATATTACAATGTTGTTATGATATTATAATAAATAACATATACACACAAAATCGGCCCCTTAAAACATATGTGCTTAGATGCCGCGTACACGTGCCGGTGTGTAATCGGAAGTTAGTGATTAGTTATACTTATTTGCAGTAGTATACATTTAACGCCGACCTGGTATATCCAAAACCTAATACAACGATAACAATGTAAATGTATATGCAGATACACAAATTGACAGCGCCGCATTTTACAAATGTACAACGTGTGGCTACGAGATCCGTCAAATATTTGTTTTATTAATGTGTATGTATTGTTTTAAATTACTACATATTAAACAAGCATATAGTACACTGAGCACGGAACGCTAACCCCTCAATCAATATATAGCAACACTTTTAAACTATAAGCACTTTTCTGCCGGGGTCCGTACGCGGCGCCTTATGCACATAAATATATACTTCTACTGTAAATGTGCTTATGCTTTTATAATGACGTACATGTTATACGACAACAATATTTAATTATGTGTGGAGTAGCAGTCTCGCGTGAAGCATTCGGCGAACTGTTGTCTTAAACATCCGTTCCGGAATCGTTCTAGCGCACTAGTCGACGTTCCATCGGCTCAGTCGGCTCTAAATGTACATTGATGTACGTAGTATGTCTTCACATTGACGGACATGTTAGGTACTGATACGCAACTAGGGTCTAGTTGCGTATCAGCGACTCTACCGACTAACGTGGATTTGTGGAACCCCATTGTTGATTAACTATATTTGTACACAATTACTAGGCACAATCAATACATAATGAGTAAAAACTGTGAACCTCTCACTGCATTTAGTAGCCTTTTAAGGCCTGACAGCTTATCGGCGATACATTTACTGCGAGTGAATTATAGAATTGTTTGGAATGTTCGTTTTATATATAAAAAAATTTTTTTTTTATATATATATATATATATATATATATAAATATATATATATATATATATATATATATATATATATATATTATATATAGATGTATTTTGCATCGAATAACTAACGAAACTACGACTATTCTTATTTTGACAAGATAAATAGAAAACATGTGATAAACAACATATTTGATACGTATAAGGACAAGTAAATGACCCAAGAAACGAAGTTGTTTACGTCGCTGTTAAAGGAAAAACAACATTACACCAAGCGCCACTTCGCGCATGTCACCGAGAATACTCACGAGAAAATGAAATGGCGGTAACAACAATAGTTTCAATGCCGAGAGGCAGAGTGGAAGAAATAGGTCATACCGGTGACCAAAATAAAATCGTAGGGTATGTGTTCAATTACTGAGGAGTTAGTCGAAGAAAAAGTCAAACATTGTACACATATCGCGGGAGTTTTGAAGTCGGCGAAAGCTCCGAAACTGGATCTGACTAAGCAGGAAAGAACAGCGATACAGGAACAACAAAAGGACAACTCCATCATCACCTTACACGCGGAAAAATTAAATACAACGGTTATCATGGAAAAGAAAGCATACCATGGAACTTGAAAGGAATGCTGAGTGTCAAAACGACATATGAGAAGCTAACGAAGTAGAGGACAAAGGTCAGCAGAATAATAAATTCACATGAAATCGAGGGGCATATCACAAAGGAACACTATTGGTACTTGTACCCAACACGAGAGAAAGTAGTTAGGATGTATGGATCACCAAACATTCGACAAGTAATTTGTGACACGTAGATTATATGTTGACTGAATACAGCACACGATATAATAAAGGGCATTCATGAAGATGGGCTGACGTTCTACAACGACTTGTTGGAAAGCGTAACATCATGCAGCAATTTCACAGGAAATATAAAAAAGACGATGACACGAGAAGAAGAAAGATACGCGTTTGTGTCACGTGATGTTGTGTTGTTGTTCACAAAGACTGATAAAAGAAGCGTGTAGTGTCATCACAAAAACAACTGGGAAATTACAAGACACTCAGCAAGCGAACCAACCAGAATGTAGACAACATCGTGATTATATACAAGACGCTCAGTAAGAGGACTCGCCAGAATGTAGACAACATCATGATTATATACAAGACACTCAGTAAGAGGACCCACCAGAATGTAGACAACATCATGATTATATACAAGACACTCAGTAAGAGCACCCACCAGAATGTAGACAACATCATGATTATATACAAGACACTCAGTAAGAGGACCCGCCAGAATGTAGACAACATCATGATTATATACAAGACACTCAGTAAGAGGACCCACCAGAATGTAGACAACATCATGATTATATACAAGACACTCAGTAAGAGGACCCGCCAGAACGTAGACAACATCATGATTATATACAAGACACTCAGTAAGAGGACCCGCCAGAATGTAGACAACATCATGATTATATACAAGACACTCAGTAAGAGCACCCACCAGAATGTAGACAACATCATGATTATATACAAGACACTCAGTAAGAGGACCCACCAGAATGTAGACAACATCGTGATTATATACAAGACGCTCAGTAAGAGGACTCGCCAGAATGTAGACAACATCATGATTATATACAAGACACTCAGTAAGAGGACCCACCAGAATGTAGACAACATCATGATTATATACAAGACACTCAGTAAGAGGACCCACCAGAATGTAGACAACATCATGATTATATACAAGACACTCAGTAAGAGGACCCACCAGAATGTAGACAACATCATGATTATATACAAGACACTCAGTAAGAGGACCCGCCAGAACGTAGACAACATCATGATTATATACAAGACACTCAGTAAGAGGACTCGCCAGAATGTAGACAACATCATGATTATATACAAGGCACTCAGTAAGAGGACCCATCAGAACGTAGACAACATCATGATTATATACAAGACACTCAGAAAGAGCACCCACCAGAATGTAGACAACATCATGATTATATACAAGGCACTCAGAAAGAGCACCCACCAGAATGTAGACAACATCATGATTATATACAAGGCACTCAGAAAGAGCACCCACCAGAATGTAGACAACATCATGATTATATACAAGACACTCAGAAAGAGCACCCACCAGAATGTAGACAACATCATGATTATATACAAGACACTCAGTAAGAGAACCCACCAGAATATAGACAACATAATGATTATATACAAGACACTCAGTAAAAGCACCCACCAGAATGTAGACAACATCATGATTATATACAAGACACTGAGTAAGAGGACCCACCAGAATGTAGACAACATCATGATTATATACAAGACACTCAGTAAGAGCACCCGCCAGAATGTAGACAACATCATGATTATATACAAGACACTCAGTAAGAGAACCCACCAGAATGTAGACAACATCATGATTATATACAAGACACTCGGTAAGAGGACCCGCCAGAATGTAGACAACATCGTGATTATATACAAGACACACAGAAAGAGCACCCACCAGAATGTAGACAACATCATGATTATATACAAGACACTCAGTAAGAGGACCCACCAGAATGTAGACAACATCATGATTATATACAAGACACTCAGAAAGAGGACCCACCAGAATGTAGACAACATCATGATTATATACAAGACACTCAGTAAGAGGACCCACCAGAATGTAGACAACATCATGATTATATACAAGGCACTCAGTAAGAGGACCCACCAGAATGTAGACAACATCATGATTATATACAAGACACTCAGTAAGAGGACCCACCAGAATGTAGACAACATCATGATTATATACAAGACACTCAGTAAGAGGACCCACCAGAATGTAGACAACATCATGATTATATACAAGACACTCAGTAAGAGGACCCGCCAGAATGTAGACAACATCATGATTATATACAAGACACTCAGTAAGAGGACCCGCCAGAATGTAGACAACATCATGATTATATACAAGACACTCAGTAAGAGGACCCACCAGAATGTAGACAACATCGTGAATGTATGCTTTGTCATGTTTTATATGACCGTTTCAATCTCTATGATTGCCAAGAGATATATAATGTTATTATTATGGTGGTGCTTACATGTGCAGTGTAGACACTATTCTGTAGATATGGATGGGAAATGTATCAATCAAATTAATATTTGGAACAACAATAGGCAGCCCATTATCCCCCATTGTTTGAACGTGGAGCAGATCTTAGCTACGACACCAGAGAATTGCCAATTGGGAAATAGGACGATACACATGGACTGTGTAATCTGTCTGGATCACACATGAAAGGCGCGGAGGAATTACAACGACAAATACACACGGTAGACGCCACGGGTACCATTGTTTTCTTTATCGGGGAAGATAAAAAGATCAATAGCATGCCCTTCTTGGATGCATAGTTCACCAGAATACTATTACTACCTTACTAACTTTGACTGTAAAACATTTGCCATTGTGTACTTAACTATTAATCAAGAACAGTTAAATACTGTGGCACTATGTTTATTGTTGAAAAACGCCTACATGCTATTACCATTTGATTAACCGTATGTGATAAAAATCCAGTAATTATTGCATCTCATGACAACACCCAAGACAATACATTCTAACTTACATGAACAATTTAATGTGTTGATCTTGCCAGGATGCCATTGATTACAACTTGCAAAACAAACGATATGCGAAACAAAACACACTAATCATTTGAATATGATTAGTCAAGAATATTACAGCCGCATGTGTAGTACGTGTATGATATGCTTTCCAATGTCCACGGTAGATATTGTGCTCGAGTTGTACCAATTGATAGACCATTGTGTATTGAGTTATGTAGTGCGTTAATGGCTGGATTTCCTGGCGTATATAGACCCATTATTCATGTATTACAGTTTATTGTAATTGTTCTTAGTAACAACACTGCGTGAAACAATGTGGTCGCTATGTTACAATATGCTCAGTATGTTTGTAACTCTAGGGAATATCGAAACAAGACGTCATGACATCCTCTTCAAACGGGACGTATCAATGCTGACACAGTCGTCAGACACTCCAAGTATAGTCGGTAAGTCAATTCAGAACATACGCGCATTCATGCGTGCGTGGTGCATGCGTCCGTACGTGCAATATATATATATATATATATATATATATATATATATATATATATATATATATATATATATATATTTGTGTGTGTGTGTGTGTGTATGTATATGAAATTTGTTTGCCATGCCAAACTATTAGGTGTGACCATTTCTCAGGATCTGACATGGAACAAACACGTGGTAATATTGTGAAAAAGGCTGGTAAACGCTTGTACATGTTATATCAGTTAAAGCGTGCAGGGATTACACAGAAAGATCTGGTCAGTGTATGTGTTAGTGTGGTGAGACCAGTTCTAGAATATGCATGTCCCCAATATTTGTCTGACAATATTGAAATTATACAAAAAGGGCACTAAAATGTATTTTTCCTGGATTGGGTTACGCGGAAATACTTACACGTGTTAACCTGGATACGTTGAATGTAAGACGGGACAGCTTTTGTCAAAAATATTTTGATAAAATTAAAGTCGGCACACACAGATTAAATTATCTGCTGCCTGACAAAAGACATATCGAATATAATATTAGACAACAAAATGTGTAACCGTTACCAGTTACTAGAACAAATAGATTCCATAACAACTGTCAGTAAAAGGCTATTAATACGGTATGATTTGCGGTATCAAATGTATTTCTATTGTATTTGTATGATGTTTTGATGGGTTAATTGTAACCTATTGTAATGTCAATCCAACTCAGTTGAGTTGCTAATAAAACTTGTGTTATTAAAAAGATTTGTCAGAAAGAATTACGGAGAAGATGTTGTCAAAGACGGGAGGAAGCTCGAAGAATTTAACAAGATTTAACAAGATTTAACAAGATTTAACAAGATTTAACAAGATTTAACAAGATTTAACACAAATTTAACAAGATTTAACAAGATTTAACAAGATTTAACAAGATTGCCACCTAGAGATTCAACTCTAGATGGCAGGTGGACTAGGAAGCCATTTGGCTTATCGAGAGTCCAACCTATCTGTCTAAGTATACCCCGCCCGTCTTAGGTATAGGTCGATTGTATTTTTAAATAAATTAACACTACTAGCACCTACACAATCAGCTGATAATCTGTTCCATTCGTTTACTGTTCTTTGTGAAAATGAAAATTTTCTAATATGCAGTATACACTGCTTCTTTGCTAATGCAACTCCATGTCCTCTAGTTCTTCTCTCTTCCTTGACTGTGAATTGACCAGAAAGATTGAAGAAATCACCTTGTATGTACGCTACTTCGCAAATACCTTCTGTATCGAAGTTAATCGGAGACAAGTTCGTCTGCTCCTGCCATGACGGATATGCCGGACAATCATTGCTTTAAATATAATTCAATGTTACGTTATTGCAGGTATCGTAACGCTAAACTCATTTAAGATAGAAATCATTGTAAATAAGGCTTCCAAAAAAGCACGATACGTGTATCTAAATGTTACAGTCCATCACCAGGATTCCCTCCCTCCCTACCTGTACTGGTCATTAATAACCGGATGGCGCTTCCTGTTTATACTGTAGTGAGTTAGAAATATAAATTAAGACATTTGTGTGTGTTATTTCTCAAAAAGAACATATGTCATCATGTTTGTAAATGTTATATGTCTATATGAAGCAACTTTCAATACAATGGAGTGAACAAAAGTAATATGAAATTATAAAACGTACAAACAAATAACTATTATCAATATTTTAGCATGGTCTCGTAACCAAAGGTGAAGAACATGTCAAAACCATTACTTTCATACGGGGTTACATGCGTGACATATATAAAAGAGTTGTCAATGAAAAAAATCTTAATTTAGTTACTAGTAGAACAATAACACTTCTACCAAACCCTGTAATACTTTACATATGACGTTAACAATAATTCTACCCCTTTTTCATAACTGCTGCATTCAGATACAATCTACTATGCCTACTGCCTGTTCTTTGCTTGGGTTGTGAGTGCCCATGGTTCTGGTCCGTATATAATTGCTGGAAGTACGCGTCAGTTGTAGACTTGTCTCTTCAAGCATGTTCCAATGTTCCCTTGAAGTTGTCGCGGTGCATGGCGAATATTGTCCATCCGGCCGTGATTCTTCTGTGAATCTCCTCGTCTTGGTATTTGTCTCTGGTGCTGTGCTGTATCTCTATCCCAGGTATATTTAGCTGTCAACGTTCTCGACATGAGTGTTGTTGACACATATTGGTGTGGCGTTTTCATCATCATATCTGTCTTCGAATTGTTCATCTTCAGACCCTGATTGTCTCTTTTATCAGCTAATTATTGTAGCATTTGTTGTAGCTCATGTGAGTATGTCGTCGGCGAACCTAAGATGACTAAGCTATTCGCCGTCTATCCTCAAGCCTCTGGTCGTACTCCTCTCCTGATATTGATCTTGTTACTTTATTTGTATAGATGGACAGTCGTCGAGCTGTTGGTTAGACATCCTTCATGAGTTCGATATACACAGATTCTATTACCTGATAGTACTGCTTTAGTCTGCTTTCTTGTAGTCGACGAATGCGATGTAGAATGGGATATTATATTATCTGCACCTCACTATCAATCTCATTGGTCCGTGTGTTGTTCCGACCACGACCTAGAAACCCAATTACACCATACAGACGCGCTCCTGGTTGGTCATTAGCAACGCAAAACTGGGTTACGTGTAACAAACCTTGACCCAGCAGCGCGTCCCGTGAAATCAAAAACTGGGTTAGGCGTAACCCAGTTTTAGCCAATTGTAAGTCATAGCTAGAACGTCTGTCGTTGAGTATCCGCTTCTGAATCCAGCTTGCTCTCGTGGCTGATGTCTCTACGCTGTTTGTCCAGGAGTGTGATCATTCTGTCTTAGCATAGCTTCTGCATTCTTCGGACTTTCTTCAGGCTCTTTGACGCCATGATCGTTTATCGTATGATCTCTTGGTTGTACTTCCTGATGTCCTCTCTTGCTTCGTGTTGATGGTCTTGCATATTTTTGCGTACTCTTTTCTCGCCGTTTCCCGCCATTTTTGGTCGTTTCGTCATCAACGCTCGTGGTGATGATGATATCCTCGATGTTGTGGCTTGTTAATTTCCTTAGCTACTCTTGACGCGCGTTATTGGAGCATGTCTATGATAGTTTCGGTCATGGTGTCGATGTCGTCTAGTTCTTGTAGTTTCTCGAATCGGTTTCTCAACTCAGTTGAAATTCGATCTTCGATTATCCCGTTCCTGTGCCATCTACTCTTGGTGGCCATCAATATATTTATTTCCGCCTCTACGTCCAGTTTGATACTGCTGATAACCTGTCTGTGGTCACTTCCAATGTTGACTTGGTTGACGATTGTTACGTCTGTGACGATGCCTAGCCTGTTTGTTTGTATGTAGTCAATTTCGGTCTTCGTTACACCGTTTGGGCTTTTCCACGTCCATCTCCTCCCTGCTTCCTTCTGGAATACGGTATTCATGACTTTGTAATTTATTGATGTTGTCCATTCCATAAGGTGTCGCCTTTTTCGTTTGTCAATTCAAGCCCAAATTTGCCCGTTGTCGTTTCCATAGAGTCTGTTCTTTTTTCCTATTTGATCAATGAAGTATCCCATCACTATAGTGTAGTGACTTGGTTTCCCTAATGTATCATCGAGATATATCAATATCATAACATACATACCAATGCATTAACCTTTTCTTGTTGTGACGGTAGGTGTTCAATGATTTTAGGCAGTCCTATGATTAGTATTATAACCACTTATGTGCATGGATTTTGAAAAAGGGTTTACGTGTTCTACGTTATTCTTCACAAAATAGCAAACTATAACCACACAATAACAAGTGTCATCTGGTCTGGATGAGACTGGGATAATATAGAGAACAAATGTCATCTGGTCTGGATGAGACTGGGAAAGTGTAGAGAATAAGTGTCATCTGGTCTGGATGAGACTGGGAAAATTTAGAGAAAAAGTGTCATCTGGTCTGGATGAGACTGGGAAAGTGTAGAGAACAAGTGTCATCTGGTCTGGATGAGACTGGGAAAGTGTAGAGAACAAGTGTCATCTGGTCTGGATGAGACTGGGAAAATTAGAGAAAAAGTGTCATCTGGTCTGGATGAGACTGGGAAACTTTAGAGAACAAGTGTCATCTGGTCTGGATTAGACTGGGAAAATATACAGAAAAGGTGTAATCTTGTCTGGATGAGACCGGGAAAATATAGAGAACAAGTTTGGCGTAGGAAAATGCTTTTAACATTTGAGTACTCCTACTCATAGTGTGAGTTTTATCTAAAGATAAATAAGTATACTTCATAACAAAGCAAACTTAAACGGAAGAGAACAAATGTGTTATATTACAGCATTGCATAAACGGACACCTACCATAAATAAACTGCAAAACATGCGGTTAAACTGATGGAGAAAAACTATGAACGCTATGTTTCTCGATTCACGCTTGTGAAATGTTCCAAACACTAAAAATAAAGTCCAAATTCCATGGTGAAGTGTGTTAAGTTCATAGAACACAAATATTCCTATGTATGCTCTTGCATTTTTATATAAGACTGTAATCAATTGAGCTTGATGTTTTCATTTTTAAGGTCTTTATCTAGCGTGGATAAAAAGGACATTTAGGTCAAGATGTAGACACGCAACGCTCTACAGTTTAAATAAATAAACTAATATGCGTTAATTCCGTTTCCTATTAGTAAAATAGAAACTTAAAGAAACTTTACTATTTTTGTGAAACGTTGATGAAGTGTCTCCCTCACGAATAGCATAGAACAACCTGACTGAAACAACATTTACTGTTTATATTGCATACAACTACATAGAAATCTTAAATAAACATTCTTGCCATTCACCGTTCAGGTTGGGATATGACATTCAACGTTCGGCCAACATGTATACACATTTGCATATGCACACACGCCTATGCGCGCTCCTACACGTAGGCTCGCCTGCACATACACCCACTCGCACCGGTACACACACTCGCATAACACTCACTCTGTCTCTCTCCCTCCCTCCCCCCTCCCTCTCCTCCCTCCTCTCTCGCTCTCCCTCTCTCTCTCTCTCTCTCTCTCTCTCTCTCTCTCTCTCTCTCTCTCTCTGTGTGTGTGTGTGTCTCTTGCTTTCGCACTTAATATTATATATATATATATATATATATATATATATATATATATATATATATACAAACATACGCTGAAGCACGGACATACGCCTAATATGTTGTTGTTATTCAGCCATGTCAGCTGGTTCGACTACAAGGAACATAAGTGCACCATGATTGACGTGTATAATCTTGACAAAGTAGTTGCAATCTCAAGCACAGAACACCATTATACCAGAACATGCGACGAGTCACGTGAGCGAGGGAAACGGAGACGGTCACGGACACAAAACACAGGCAGGCTCGCACGACCCCTGGACTATTGTGTTCAAACGTAAACTGTTGCATTTCAATTATCTCAGCATGAAGCGCCCGATTAGATTTAAACTCGTAATTTGAATTTGAAAACATAGCTCAATGTTGGTTACTTATGAATGTAGAAGCGTTATAATCCTGCCTCACATATTTAGCCATAGCCACGCGTGTGCTGTAAACTATGGTGCTTAAATGCAACACTCCTGAACTATTGCCACTTGTTTAGTATCACAATAAAATATGTTATCATATTGATTGCCGTATTGATTACATTATATCATACTGTAAAAGTTCAAATGTATACATAGAATACAATAAAAATACAATATGTAAAATACAATTACAACACTTATGAGGTAACTATAGAATATAGGTAAATATACATATATCATAAAACAACTGAATAACGTACATATAATTTTTCAAAATATGACGTGTACAACTGGAAAGTACATTATGTGTTCACAGAACTTCCAAAAAAATGTATATCGGTATAGAAGTAATTAACACAAACATGGTTTTTGACTGACGAAGACGACATATGAAGGTAAATATGAACGAATTGATACGTTCGTTGAAATATGTAATGTAGTTGCTAATCAACATAAAAATGCACTACACATAGATGGCAAGTTAAATACAATGTCGAAACTGTATTTTGTTCATGCGACTGTTCTAGTTTTTTTCAAACTTAGATGTTTGAATTTGCACCAAATACTTGAAGTGTACATTGCAGCATAGCACGATTGAAACAAAGTAATGATTGTAATGGAACGAATACAAAGAGAGCTTTATCGAGCTAATTATTATTATGCATCAAGATGTATTTTTGTCTAGCAATGTCGCCATCTTCAGTAATGATTGTTACTGATTATGTGACCGAGATATTTACATTTCAGAGTTTAAGGTGATATACGATCGTTGAGATAGATACAATGAATAACTTTCATAACCTGGGGTTTGCAGTCCATAACCATATCATATGATTTATTGATATTTTATGTAATGTTGAACAATTCCCCATACTTGCGTAGCACAGCAATCTGTACGTTTTCTCAAATAACAGTTATATACTTACATGCATATAATTGTTTTATATGTATATGTATATATATATATATATATATATATATATATATATATATATATATATATATATATATATATATATATCAATTAATATATTTCTTGCTATCTTGTATAAACCCACTTCAAGTAAGCTTATTTTCTTGAAAAGAAATAAAATATTATCAATATGTGATCAACAACACATAATATATATATATAT
>JAODUO010001536.1:20000-30000 GCA_025642075.2 Ridgeia piscesae
GCTGCATGTGTGTCCAGTTGCTGTATTATTGCAATCGCCCCCATTTTTACACGGCCTTGACTTGCAATAATCCTTTTCTGTAAAACCAGTGAAGTCTGAATTTCATTACTACCGTTTTTATTGCATTGTCATTTTAATCAAATGTTTACATATCTTTTCGACTATTTAATAAGAAACACATTGCGTGACACTTTATGGAGTTATTATTATGTTATTATTAGAGTGCCTTCATAATGATGTTTCCTTCTAAATTTAGCGTTCCTGCTATATGTAGACTCCATTTGTACCAGGTGGCATTTTAAACGTGGTGTCTGATATAATTGTATTTGTTTTTGTTAAGGGTATTTTCAATATGTTATGCTATCTTTCCATAACATGTTCAATAACAAAACATGCGTAACCTAATTGTTAATCACATATACTGCAATTTGGTATTGTACTTACTTTTACTATTGGCCATCCGTAAGAGATTACTAAAACGTATTTAAAAATGTACATAATAGCAATAATACTAACGATCGCAGTTGTTCCCAGTGTAATCATTCTTGCAGCTGCATATGTGTCCAGTTGCGGTATTATTGCAATCGCCTCCATTTTTACACGGACTTGACTTGCAGTAATCACGTTCTGTATAACAATTGAAGTCTCAATTTCATTACTACCGTTTTAGACATTGCTACTTAAATCAAACGTTTACATTTGTCCGACTATTTGTTAATAAGAAGCACATTGCATGACCATTTAGTGTCTTATTTATTCAGTGGTGTTTTCTTAATATTTCCTTCAACATTTAGTGGTTCTTCTATATTTAAGTTCCATTTGTACTTGGTGGCATTTGAAACGTGGTGTCTGATATTATTATTTTATTTGTATTTTTGTTAAGGGCGGCTTCACTATTTTATCCTGCCTTTCCGTAACATGTTCAACAATAAAATATAACAAGATTTAACAAGATTGCTATCAAGAGAATCAACTCTAGATGGCAGGTGGACAAGGAAGCCCTTTGGCTTATCGAAAGTCCAACCTATTCAATATTTTAGACACATTCTTTCAGACGCATTTCATAACTAATATCCTGAGTTTGTGAATAATTTTCGTTGCTCTCCTTTGTACTATTTCTAGTATATCAATATCCTTCTTGCGATATGGCCTCCATGCGTGTATGCAATATTCTAAGTGAGGCCTAACTATTGTTTTTATGTACACTGTATTTCGCCTAATTAATCCAATAATTTGGTTTCCCTTCGCTGCTGCAATTCCACACTGCTCTGGTACCTTGATATCAGCACTGATTGTTAACCATATGTCCTTTTCCTTTACGATAGTATTTAGTACAGTTTCACCCGTTGTATATTGTGCGTCTTCATTCACATGTCCTGAGTGGAGGCACTTACACTTCCCATAATTAAACAGCATTTGCTACTTCTCAGCCCATTCGGTCAACTTATTCAGATTATCTTGTAAATGCTGTCCATCTGGATCACTTTTAATTTTTCTAAACACCTTTGTATCATCCGCAAACTTCAACATCTTGCTTTTTATATCATCATCCAAATCGTTGATATATATTAAGAATAAAATAGGTCCCAATACTGATCAATGCGGTACTCCACTCAAAACCGATTTCCAATTTGAAACTTCCCCATCAACTACTACGCTTTGTCTTCTATCAATAAGCCATTTTTCTATCCAGTTAAACATACCATTTCCTATGCCATGGGCCTTTAGTTTAAGTAGTAATCTCTGATGTGGCACTTTGTCAAAGGCTTTTTTAAATCTAAGTATATTATATCTACTGGTGATCCCTCATCTACCCACTTAGTGACACCTTCCAAAAACATAAGATGTTTGTTAAGCATGACCTCGCTTTTAGAAACCCATGTTGAGATGGGTTAATCATGTTATTTTTAACAAGAAAATCAACTAAATGATCGTCTTTCTAATAATTAGCAAATCATCGATGTTTAACTCACTGGTCTATAGTTCTCTGACTTGCTTCTTGATCTTTTGTAAAATTATGGTATAATGATTGCTTCTTTCCATTCTAACGGAATTACTCCCTACTCTAATGACAAATTGAACAATATTGTAAGCGGTATATTAATGTGTTCTACAATTTCCAGTAGTAATTTCGGAGGAATCCCATCCACTCCAGGTGACTTATTATCCTTCATATCCCTTATGTTTTTAGCTACCATTTTTGGTGTTACAATTAGGTGTCCTAAATAGTCTGACTCTCTCCCTTCGAATTTAGTGTCTGGTACTGGTAATGCACTAATATCTTCCCTGGTAAACACCGAACTAAAATATTAATTTAGGTTTTCTTCCATTAAGATTCCCTATGTTATTGTGCTTCCACCACTACATTCTACTCCTGATCCTGAACTTCCTGTTTACTTCGAACATATGCATAACCACTCTTGCTGTCATGTTTTATTTTTAAAAGCTAATTATTGTTCATAGCTTCTCGTTGAATTTCTAATTTCAGCTGTAGCTTGGCTAAGTGCATCTTTATAAAAGGCACAGTCTTCGTCACTTCCATTATGTCTATATGTCTTCCACATCATTTGCTTGATCTTGATTTTTCTAATGGCTTCTTTCGATAAGTGTTTCTTTTTGGCCGTTTCCCCTGTTTTTTCAAGGGGACAATTTTTTCGACAATGCAGACATTTTCACTCTTTAAGATATTCCAGCATTCTGTTGCTGTTTTATTCTCCAATGTGTTATTCCAGTCTATCTATGTTAAATATTTTCTCATATCCTCATATCTTCCTTTGTGAAAATGTTTCCTGTACCCTATTAATTAATACGCATTACATAATTGTTAGTTATATATACCGCTATGTGTTATTGTGTGCTTGCTAATTTACTCCTATAATATCACTATTTGCAATCCGTAAGAGACTATTAAAATACATAAAACAATGTACATAATAGCAATAAGACGCACGGTCGCAGTTGTTCCAAGTGTAATCATTCTTGCAGCTGCGTGTGTGTCCAGTTGCGGTATTATTGCAAACGCCTCCATTTTTACACGGACTTGACTTGCAGTAATCGCGTTCAGTAAGATCATTGAAGTTTTACTTTTATTAATACCGTTTTATTCATTGCCACTTAATTCAAATGATTAAATGTTGTTCCGACTATTTTAATAAGAAGCACATTGCGTGATAATTTATTACGTTATTTTTATTCTATAGTGTTTTCTTATTTTCAGCGTTACCTAGATTAATTTAATATATATATATATATATATATATATATATATATATATATATATATAAGCACATAATAGCAATAATATACTCACGATGGCAGTTGTTTCCAATGTAATCATTCTTGCAGCTGCATGTGTGTCCAGTTTCGGCATTAATGCAATCGCCTCCATTTTTACACGGCTTTGACTTGCAATAATCCTGTTCTGTAAAACCAGTGAAGTCTCATTTGTATTATACCGTTTTATTGCATTGTCACTTAACTCAAACGATTTCATTTTTTCCAAAAATGTTTTTGCGTTACATTTTAGTGTTTTTCCATGGTGTTTTATTTAAAGTGTTTCCTTCAATACTTAGTGTTCATTCTATAATTAAGTTCCGTTTGTACTTGATGGCTTTTAAAACGTGGTGTTAGATGTTATTGTTTTATTTGGTTGACTTACTGAGGCTTCAGTATTGAACCGTTTTTGTTGTAAATACGCATTATATAATAGCTAATCATATATACAGTTATTTAATTTTGTATACTTTCCTAATTTACTTCAAGAACATAACTATTGGCCATGCAAAATTTAATATACATACGAGATTAAGCAAAAAATTATTTTTTAAATGTACATAATAGCAATACTATACTCACGATCGCAGTTGTACCCAATGTAATCATTCTTGCACCTGCATCTGTGTCCAGTTGCGGTATTATTGCAGACGCCTCCATTTTCACACGGACTTGACTTGCAGTAATCACGTTCTGTCAGATCAATCAAATCACAGTTATCATAATTTATTGCATTGTCACCTTACTGAAATGAGTTAATTTTGTACTACTCGTAAACTATATTATATATATATATATATATATATATATATATATATATATATATATATATATATATATATATATATATATATATATATATATATATAAACGAGTGTAAAAATAACTCATTTCATTAAGTGACAATGCAATAAAATTATGATAACTGTGATTTGATTGATGATATATATATATATATATATATATATATATTATGTATGTATATAAGAAACCTGTTGCTTCTGTTCTTTTGTTTAAAGTTTTTTGTGTGAACAAAGTTCTCTTTCAGCATGTCCTGTTCTTACAATAGTTTTCTAAATTTGAAACGTTACGTAATATACATATTATTCACCGTCACAGTTCTCAATGTAATCATTCTTGCGTTGGTGTCAAGTTGTACAATAGTAACATATGCATAAAGGAATTGTTAATAATATTCAATCCTAAGTCACGTGATGTGATTTATATATATATAGTATGGTATTATTATTTTGACTGTTTTTTGTTAAGGGCAGCTTCAGTATTTTATCCTGCATTTCCATAACATGTTCAATGGTAAATATGCATCACATAATTGTTAATCATATATTCTGTAATGCGATATTTTATGAATATCCAATAATATATATATATATATATATATATATATATATATATATGTGTGTGTGTATATATATATATATATATATATATATATATATATATATATATATATATATATATATTGGTCATCCGTGGGAGATTACTAAAATATATTTAAAAAATATACATGCTAGAACTAATACTCACGTTCGCAGTTGTTCCCAATGTAATCATTCTTGCAGCTACACGTGTGCCCAGTTGCCGTGTTATAGCAAAAGCCTCCATTTTCACACGGACTTGACTTGCAGTAATCCCGTTCTGTCAATTCAACGAAATAGGAATGACATTTCTATATTGTTACTGCATTGTCACTATGCACAGAGGAATTGATTGATTTTCGACCTGCTGTTTTTAATACGTTTTCTTTCAACATTTCCGGTTTCTACTATAAACATGTTCTCTTGAATTCGTGGTTATTGAAGCGTATTTTTTATATTATTGTTTTTACTTTTTGTCTTAATGTACGTTATCCTGACTTTCCATAATAGGTACCATATTATTAAAATGTGCTTACAATAATTATTAATAATATACAATTGAAAGTCAACGAATATAAGGATTATTCATGATCAAATAAATACACACACACTCATATATATATATATATATATATATATATATATATATATATATATATATATATATATATATATACAAATGTATATATGTATATAAATATATATATATATATATATATAATATATATATACATATACATATATTTATATATTATATATATATATGAAATAATGTAAAATTATTTATAAAATGTACACAATAGCAACAATACTCACGATCGCACTTGTACCCAATGTAATCATTCTTGCAGCTGCATGTGTGTCCAGTTGCGGTATTATTGCAGACGCCTCCATTTTTACACGGACTTGACTTGCAGTAATCCTGTTCTGTAAAACAATTGAAGTCTCAATTTTATTACTACCGTTTTATTCACTGCCACATAAATCAAACGATTACTTTTTTCCGACAATTGTTTTAATAAGAAACACATTGCGTGGCAAATGAGTGTGTTATTTCTTCACTGGCGTTTTCTTAAGAATGTTTCCTTCAACATTTAGTGGTTCTTATATATTTAAGTTCCATTTGTATTTGGTGGCATTTGAAACGTGGTGTATGGTATTATTAGTTTATTTGTTTTTGTTATCTTGTTAAGGACAGCTTCAGTATTTATCCTGCATTTCTAAAACATGTTCAATAATAGATATGTATAACATAATTGTTAATCGTATATACTGCTATGCGATATTTTGATATGCTTATTTATTCCAATATATATATATATATATATATATATATATATATATATATATATATATTGGTCATCCGTGGGAGATTATTTCAATATATTAAAAAAATACACGATACAAATAATACCCACGATCGCAGTTGTTCCCAATATAATCATTCTTGCAGCTGCATGTGTGTCCAGTTGCGGTATTATAGCAAACGCCTCCATTTTTACACGGCCTTGACTTGCAGTAATCACGTTCTGTAAAACAATTGAAGTCTCAGTTTTATTACTATCGTTTTATTCACTGCCACATAACTAAAACGATTATCTTTTCCGACAATTTTTAATACGAAGCACATTGCATGACAAATGAGTGTGTTATTTCTTCACTGGCGTTTTCTTTATAATGTTTCCTTCAACAATTAGTGGTTCTTCTATATTTAAGTTCCATTTGTATTTGGTTGCATTTGAAACGTGGTGTCTGATATTATTATTATTTCTTTAAGGACAGCTTCAGTAGTTTGTCCTATCTTTCCATAACATGTTCATTAATAAAATATGCATAACAAGGTTGTTAGTCATACATACTGCTATGTGTTATTGTGAGCTTGCTAATTTACTCCAATGATATAACTATTGGCAATCCGTCGGAGTTCCCAATATAAACATTATTGCAGCTGCACCTGTGTCCACCAGCGGTATTAATGCAAACGCCTCCATTTTCACACGGATTTGATTATTCTAAAGTGTTTTCTTTATAATGAACCTTTAACAGCGTGCTTTCCTGCTATAAATAGGTTCCATTTGTACAAGATTCTTTTTGAAACGTGGTGTCTGATTTTGTTATTTTAGAAGTTTTGTATAAGGAAAGCCTCAGTATGTTGTCCCAATGTTCCATAATATATACAAGAGTAAACTATGCTTTAAGGAGTTGTTAATAATATACAATAATAAGGCACGTGGTGTGATTGCTTATATTGTTCAAAGAATATCAGCATTACTCTTGATTATATATATATATATATATATATATATATATATATATATATATATAGGTCATCCGTGGGAAATTACTTAAATATATTTAAAAATTATACATGATAGAAATAAAACTCACGATCGCAGTTGTTCCCAATATAATCATTCTTGCAGCTGCATGTGTGTCCAGTTGCGGTATTATTGCAAACGCCTCCATTTTTACACGGCCTTGACTTGCAGTAATCACGTTCTGTAAAACAATTGAAGTCTCAGTTTTATTACAACCGTTTTATTCACTGCCACATAACTCAAACGATTACCTTTTCCGATAATTTTATATACGAAGAACATTGCGTGACAACTGAGTGTGCTATTTCTTCACCGGCGTTTTTTTATAATGTTTCCTTCAACAGTTAGTGGTTCTTGAATATTTAAGTTTCATTTGTATTTGGTGGCATTTGAAAAGTGGGGTCTGATATTATTTTATTTATTTTTGTTAAGGGCATTTTCAATATGTTATGCTATCTTTTCATAACATGTTCAATATCAAAACATGCTTAACCTGATTGTTAGTCATATATACTGCTAGTTCGTATTGTATTCTTCTTTAACTTACTTTAATAACATAACTATTGGCCATCCGTGGGATATTATTAAAACGTATTTTTAAAACGTACATAGTAGTAATAATACTAACGATCGCAGTTGTTCCCAATGTAATCATTCTTGCAGCTACATGTGTGCCCAGTTGCGGTATTATTGCAAACGCCTCCATTTTCACACGGTTTGACTTGCAGTAATCCCGTTCTGTAAATTCAACGAAATAGGAATGATATTTCTATCGTGTTACTGCATTGTCACAATACACAGAGGAGTTGATATATTTTCGACCTGCTGTTTTAATACGTTTTCTTTGAACATTTCCTGTTCGTACTTTAAATATGTTCTCCTGATTTGGTGGTTACTGAATCTTGTTTTTTGACAATATTGTTTTTAATGTTTGTCTTAATGTACGTTATCCTGACTTTCCATAATATATATACTATTAAAATGTGCATCAACAAAATTGTAATTGATACACACAAAACACATAACACAACACATATATATATATATATATTTTAAAAATATTTTAAAATATATATATATATAAAATATGTGTGTGTGTGTGTGTGTGTGTGTGTGTATCACTTACAATTTTGCGGTATTATTGCAAACGCCTCCATTTTTACACGGACTTGACTTACAGTAATCACTTTCTGTAAAACAATTGAAGTCTCAATTGTATTACTACCGTTTTATCCACTGCCACATAACTCAAACGATTACTTTTTTGTACGTCTATTTTTTCATCACAAGCACATTGTGTGACATTTTAGTGTTTTTCTATGGTGTTTTCTTAATGATGTTTCCTTCAACACTTAGTGTTACTGCTATAATTAAGTTCCGTTTGCACTTGGAGATATTTGAAACTGGTGTATGGTATTATTATTTTATTCGTTTTTTATCTTCTTAAGGACAGCTTCAGTATTTTATCCAACATTTCCTTTTTAAAAAAAATTTTTAAAACAAAATTTTATATATATATTGTTTTTTTTTGTATTGCAATTTTTCCTTAATAATTTTTTTAAAATAATATATATTTTATATTAAAAATATATATATATATATATATATATATATAATATATATATATATATAAAAATTTTTTTTGGCATCCTGGGAAATTATTAAAATTTTTTAAAAATTACATATAGAAATAATACTACGATCGCAGTTGTTCCCAATGTAATCTTCTTGCAGCTACAGTTTTCCCAGTTGCGGTATTATTGCAAACGCCTCCATTTTACAGGATTTGACTTGCAGTAATCCCGTTCTGTAAATTCAACGAAATAGGAATGAATTCTATCGTGTTACTGCATTGTCACTATACACAGAGGAGTTGTTTTATTTTCGCCCTTTCTGTTTTAATCGTTTTCTTTAAACATTTCCTGTTCCTATAGAAATATGTTCTCCTGATTTGGTGGTTATTGAAACGTGTTTTTTACATTATTTTTATAATTGTTGTCTTAATGATGTTATCCTGTTTTTCCCATAATATATATAACATTAAAATGTGCATAACAAAATTATCAATAATATACAATCATAAGTCAGGTGGTTTGTTTGTTATTGTGTTAAACAATATAAAATTTTATAAAACAACACACACACACACAAAAATAATATATATATATATATATATATATATATATATATATATTTTAAAATATATATATATATATATTAATATATAATTTTTTTAAAGGTTTTTTTTTTGGCTTTTGGAATAGTTTCATTTTACAAGATTCGAAAGTGGTGTCTGATTTTGTTATTTTAAATTTTGGGATAAGGAAAGCCTCAGTATGTTGTCCCAATGTTCCATAATATATACAAGAGTAAACTATGCTTAAAGGAGTTGTTAATAATATACAATAATAAGGCACGTAGTGTGATTGCTTATATTGTTCAAAGAATATCAGCATTACTCTTGATTATATATATATATATATATATATATATATATATATATATATATATATATATATATATATATATATATTGGTCATCCGTGGGAAATTACTTAAATATATTTAAAAATTATACATGATAGAAATAATACTCACGATCGCAGTTGTTCCCAATATAATCATTCTTGCAGCTGCATGTGTGTCCAGTTGCGGTATTATTGCAAACGCCTCCATTTTTACACGGCCTTGACTTGCAGTAATCACGTTCTGTAAAACAATTGAAGTCTCAGTTTTATTACAACCGTTTTATTCACTGCCACATAACTCAAACGATTACCTTTTCCGATAATTTTGTATACGAAGAACATTGCGTGAAAAATGAGTGTGCTATTTCTTCACTGGCGTTTTCATTATAATGTTTCTTTCAATAGTTAGTGGTTCTTGTATATTTAAGTTTCATTTGTATTTGGTGGCATTTGAAAAGTGGGGTCTGATATTATTTTATTTATTTTTGTTAAGGGCATTTTCAATATGTTATGCTATCTTTTCATAACATGTTCAATATCAAAACATGCTTAACCTGATTGTT
>JAODUO010001536.1:32500-52500 GCA_025642075.2 Ridgeia piscesae
TCATAATATGTTCAATATCAAAACATCCTTAACTTAATTGTTAGTCACATATACTGCTGGTTCGTATTACATTCTTGTTTAACTTACTTTAATAACATATCTATTAGCCATTCGTGGGATATTATTAAAACGTATTTTTAAAATGTACATAGTAGTAATAATACTAACGATCGCAGTTGTTCCCAATGTAATCTTTCTTGCAGCTACATGTGTGCCCAGTTGCGGTATTATTGCAAACGCCTCCATTTTCACACGGATTTGACTTGCAGTAATCCCGTTCTGTAAATTCAACGAAATAGGAATGACAGTTCTATCGTGTTACTGCATTGTCACTATACACAGAGGAGTTGATTTATTATCGACCTTCTGTTTTAATGCGTTTTCTTTCAACATTTCCTGTTCCTACTAGAAATATGTTCTCCTGATTTGGTGGTTATTGAAACGTGTTTTTTTCATTATTGTTTATAATTGTTGTCTTAATGTATGTTATCCTGACTTTCCATAATATATATAACATTAAAATGTGCATAACAAAATTATCAATAATATACAATCATAAGTCAGGTGGTTTGTTTGCTTATTGTGTTCAACGAATATAAGAATTATTATAAACATACACATATATATATATATATATATATATATATATATATATATATATATATATATATATATATACATATATATTTTATTATAAAGTGTTTTCTTTATAATGAACCTTTAACAGCGTGGGTTCCTGCTTTGAATAGTTTCCATTTGTACAAGATTCTTTTTGAAACGTGGTGTCTGATTTTGTTATTTTAGAAGTTTTGGATAAGGAAAGCCTCAGTATGTTGTCCCAATGTTCCATAATATATACAAGAGTAAACTATGCTTAAAGGAGTTGTTAATAATATACAATAATAAGGCACGTAGTGTGATTGCTTATATTGTTCAAAGAATATCAGCATTACTCTTGAGTATATATATATATATATATATATATATATATATATATATATATATATATATATATATATATTATATTGGTCATCCGTGGGAAATTATTTAAATATATTTAAAAATAATGATAGAAATAATACTCACGATAAAAATTGTTCCCAAATAATCATTCTTGCATCTGCATGTGTGTCCAGTTGCGGTATTATTGCAAACGCCTCCATTTTTACACGGCGTTGACTTGCAGTAATCACGTTCTGTAAAACAATTGAAGTCTCAGTTTTATTACAACCGTTTTATTCACTGCCACATAACTCAAACGATTACCTTTTCCGATAATGTTGTATACGAAGAACATTGCGTGACAACTGAGTGTGCTATTTCTTCACCGGCGTTTTCTTTATAATGTTTCCTTCAACAGTTAGTGGTTCTTGTATATTTAAGTTTCATTTGTATTTGGTGGCATTTGAAAAGTGGGGTCTGATATTATTTTATTTATTTTTGTTAAGGGCATTTTCAATATGTTATGCTATCTTTTCATAACATGTTCAATATCAAAACATGCTTAACCTGATTGTTAGTCATATATACTGATATTTCTATCGTGTTACTGCATTGTCACAATACACAGAGGAGTTGATATATTTTCGACCTGCTGTTTTAATACGTTTTCTTTGAACATTTCCTGTTCGTACTTTAAATATGTTCTCCTGATTTGGTGGTTACTGAAACTTGCTTTTTGACAATATTGTTTTTACTGTTTGTCTTAATGTACGTTATCCTGACTTTCCATAATATATATACTATTAAAATGTGCATCAACAAAATTGTAATTGATAAAAAACACAAAAAAATATATATATATATATATATGTACATATATATATATATATATATATATATATATTAAAATATATATATATATGTATATGTATATATATATGTGTGTTGTGTGTTCCCAATTTGCGGTATTATTGCAAACGCCTCCATTTTTACACGGACTTGACTTGCAGTAATCACGTTCTGTAAAACAATTGAAGTCTCATTTGTATTACTATCGTTTTATCCACTGCCACATAACTCAAACGATTACTTTTTCCGACAATTTTTAATTAGAAGCACATTGCGAGACAAAATAGTGTGCTATTTCTTTACTGGCGTTTTCTTTATAATGTTTCATTTATCACTTAGTGGTTCTTCTATATTTAAGTTCCATTTGTATTTGGTGGCATTTGACACGTGGTGTCTGATATTATTCTTATTTTTTTCAGGACAGCTTCATTAGTTTGTCCTATCTTTCCATAACATGTTCATTAATAAAATATGCATAACAAGGTTGTTAGTCATACATACTGCTATGTGTTATTGTGAGCTTACTAATTTACTCCAATGATATAACTATTGGCAATCCGTCGGAGTTCCCAATGTAATCATTATTGCAGCTGCACCTGTGTCCACCAGCGGTATTAATGGAATCGCCTTTATCTTTGCACGGACTTGACTTTCAATAATCCCGTTCTGTAAAGTCAGTGAAGGCTGAATTTCGTTACTACCGTTTTATTGAATTTTCTTTAATTCCAACTATTTTATACGAAGCACATTGCGTGACATATGAGTGTGTTTTTCTTCACTGGCGTTTTCTTTATAATGTTTCCTTCAACATTTAGTGGTTCTTCTATATTTAAGTTCCATTTGTATTTGGTGGCATTTGAAACGTGGTGTATGGTAATATTATTTTATTTGTTTTTTTATCTTGATATGGACAGCTTCAGTATTTTATCCTGCATTTCCAAAACATGTTCAATAATAAATATGTATAACATAAATGTTAATCATATATACTGCTATGCGATATTTTGTACTTTAATTTATTCCAATAATATATTTATATATATATATATATATATATATATATATATATATATATATATATATATATATTGGTCATCCGTGGGAATTACTTCAATATATTTAAAAATATACATGATACAAATAATACCCACGATCGCAGTTGTTCCCAATATAATCATTCTTGCAGCTGCATGTGTGTCCAGTTGCGGTATTATTGCAAACGCCTCCATTTTTACACGGACTTGACTTGCAGTAATCACGTTCTGTAAAACAATTGAAGTCTCAATTTTATTCACCGTTACCTAACTGAAATGAGTTAAATTTGAATGATCTATTTTGTATATATATATATATATATATATATATATATATATATATATATATATATATATATATATATATATATATATATATATAAGAAATAATGAAATGTATTTTAAAATGTACATAATAGCAATATTATGTACGATCGCAGTTGTTACCAATGTAATAATTCTTGCAGCTGCATGTGTGTTCAGTTGCGATATTATTGCAAAGGCCTCCATTTTTACACGGACTTGACTTGCAAAAACCCTCTACTGTAAAATTAGTGAAGGCAGAATTTCACCACTACCGTTTTACTGCTCTGCCACTAAACTCAAATTTGTATTTGTTTCCGACCATGTATTGATAAGAAACACATTGCGTGACAGAAATCATTGTTGTTTCTATTATATGTTGTTTTCTTTATAATGTGTCCTTCAACACTTAGTGTTCCTGCTATAATTATGTTCCATTTGTACTTGATGGCTTTTAAAACGTTTTGTTTGATATTATTGTTTTATTTGGTTGACTTACTGAGGCTTCAGTATTGAACCGTTTTTTTTTCTTTTCATAACATGTGCAATAATAAAATACGCATCACATAATAGCTAATAATATATACAGTTACTTAATACTGTATGCATTCCTAATTTAATCCAAGATTATAACTATTGGCCATTTAATATACGTTGGAGATTATGAAAATATATATTGTAAATGTACATAATAGCATTACTATACTCACGATTACAGTTGTACCCAATGTAATCATTCTTGCACCTGCATGTGTGTCCAGTTGCGGTATTATTGCAAACGCCTCCATTTTCACACGGACTTGACTTGCAGTAATCACGTTCTGTCAGATCAATCAAATCACAGTTATCATCGTTTTATTGCATTGTCACCTAACTGAAAAAGTTAATTTTGTACTTCTCGTTTTATATATGTAACAAGCATATTGCTTCTGTTCTTTTGTTTCTTGTGGTTTTGTGTGAACAAAGTTCTCTTTCAGCATTTCCTGTTCTTACAATACTTTTCTAAATTTGAAAAGTTACGTAATACACATACCATTCACCGTCACAGTTCTCAATGTAATCATTCTTGCGTTGGTGTCAAGTTGTACAATAGTAACATATGCATCAAGGAATTGTTAATAATATTCAATCCTAAGTCAAGTGATGTGATTTCTAATTTTCTTCAACGAATATATGCATAAATCACGGAATTTCATATATATATATATATATATATATATATATATATATATATATATATATATATATATATATAATTATAAATAGAATAATGAACATGATATTTAAATGTACATAATCACAATATTATGACAGATGCAGTTGTTCCAATGTAATAATTCTGCAGCTGCATGTGGGTTCAGTTGCATATTATAGCAAAGCCTCCATTTTTACACGGACTTGATTTGCAAACAACCTCTCTGTAAAATTAGTGAAGGCAGAATTTCTCATTACCGTTTTACTGTTCTGCCACTAAACTCAAATTTTATTCATTTCCGACTATTATTATAGAACACATTGCGTGACAAACATTTGTTATTTTTATTATATGGTGTTTTATATATATATATATATATATATATATATATATATATATATATATATATATATATATATATATATATATATAATTTTCCTTAACACTTAGTGTTCCTGCTATCATTATATTCCATTTCTATTAGATGGCTTTTAAAACGTGGTGGTGTTTGATATTATTGTTTTATTTGCTTGTCTTAAGGAGGCTTCAGTATTTACCCGTTTTATTATTTCATTAATATGTGCAATAATCAAATATGCATAACATAATTGCTAATGATATATTGTTATTTAAGACTGTATGCTTGCCTAATTTGCTCCAAGAATATAACCATCGGCCACGGTAAGTTTAATATACGTAGGAGATTTTATTAAATATATATTTTTAAATGTACGTAATAAAAATAATATACTCACGATCGCAATTGTTCCCAGAGAAATGATTCTTGCAGCTGCAGGTGTGTCCAGTTGCGGTATTATTGCAAACGCCTCCATTTTTACACGGACTTGACTTGCAGTAATCATGTTCTGTAAGTCAATCAAATCACAATTATCACCGTTTTATTGCACTGTCACCTAATTGAAATGAGTTAATTTTGTACTACTCGTTATATATATATATATATATATATATATATATATATATATATATATATATATATATATATATATATATATATATATACTTACAAAACCAACCATTTTGGACATATACCAAAATTCCAACTGTTTTGGACCCAAACGAAATATGGAATATAGTAATACTTTTGTTAACTAAATTAATAAAACACATATAAGAGTGATTAGCTTTAAGTTGTCATGTGTGTAAAAGGAAAAAGTGAACTTTTATTACAAATATACACAAATATTATAAATATATACAAATATTATAAATATATACAAATATTGTGGTCCAAAATGGTGGTTCCAAAAAAGTCAACGGCACACGATCTTGCAAAATTCATACCATTTTGCTCTCCGTATCTACTATACCGACTATTTTGGGACGCGCGAAACAGCCAATGAGAATACAGCTGGACGAATGCAATAATATCGGACAGACTTCAGAAGTACGAAAATATTGCGTCTGTTTCAACTGGGCCACAACTATGACGCAGAGGAGTGAAAAATGTTTCATACGTGGGGTTTGTTTGTCATTAAAGCGAGGACTGAGCTGTTTTATCGCCCACACCCCGTCGGCAGTAATCTTCGTATTAGTCGGTGTAGAAACAAAACAGCTCTTTTCAGAGCTACCCATATATTCGTAGAAAAATTTGCTACCATTGAATTGATGTCTTGCTTATTTTCCCGCAACAATCTAAAACTGATCAAATCATATCTTTAACGAGCCCTTACTAGGCCTTACGTCTACATCTAATAGTGACAGTAACTTAAACCAAACAATTTTGTTTTGCCTGCGGCTGGGTACATTGTATGTTATGAACTGTGTTGCTTTAAGGGAATGAGGAATGGTGGCAGCTAGAAAATAAAAATGTGTGTCTACCTTTCTCCAGTAATTTCTTTGATTGATCCCTCAAATATAATAACGTTCTGATAACAGTAGTGACCTTTCTTTGTATGACTGGGTGATTATAAATCCAATAAAACAGTCATAAATGTATAGTTAAGTAAGTGGTTTCTGCCACATATCGCTTTCTGCGTCACCATGATTATACGGATGTATATCATATTAAATATAGTCAGAAACATGTGATGTTGTATACAAATGAACATTTACAAACTTGTTACAAATTTATTTAAATGTATGACAAGGAATTTGTTTCTAAGGAATCGTGACTCATTTGCTGTAGGTAACAAAGCAGGTATAGGTTGGTAAAAGAGCTTTGTATTCAGCCAAACATATATAAAATATATACATACATATTTACACAATCCAAATAATCCATATAACATAATACAATGTAAATGTATTATATAATATCATTATAATACACACAAGTCAGGGCCCACTGACCACCTCAGGATTCCATGTCACTAGTTAAAAAGTTATTTATCTCAAATTAAACAACGCATGCAGCGTTTTGAGATACATTTTCATAGCAAATGCAAAAATGTGACTTCCGCCCATGCGCCATAATTCATGATAATTATTTAAACAAATGCAAAGTATAAATTGCATCAGATGACATTCAAAACAACTGTTCACATTGATCACCACAGGAATGTTAACAAGCAGCCCATGGTGTTTACTGTTTATACATTGAATACTTTGCATTTTGTTGCACAATGATGATTTTGAACATGATGAGGCAGAAAGCGTATGTCACATGAATTAAATATAGTCTTAGGAATATTGTATTTCACACAGAAATATTCACTTTACAATTTGCTTACATGTCAGTGATGAAATAAGTGGTTCTGATGTTGATATGTTGCTCAAAGATTTCTTTTATTTTGGGTGAAAACAGCATATCATGGTTCTGTATGGCAGAATTTCCAGAAACCAGTACCCACATGGATCTTTGCGCAATGATTATACAACATCAGCAGTTATAAAAGTGAAACATGTGTTTAGTTGTAAAATAGTTTGCTACAGCTATACCTATTCAGAGTAAATGTACATTAAAACAACCAACAGTAGTTTCTGCACATATATAAAAACACATATTAATTTATTGTACAAAGCCCTGCAGGTATTCATTTGTGTCTTCCGCTGTTCATTCATCACCTTCTTTCTGACCTTTTCATAATAATAGACGTCTGTGCATCACGTTCTCATCCATACATTTCAGCAATGCTGTTTTTTGTATGACCATGCAGTCTCCAAATTAAAAAAACTGATACATGGGGTATTCACGTGAAATGCTGCTGGAATTCTACTATATAATATTATTTACTTATTACATGTATATTTTCAAATTTGATTGATATATTTCTTGTCATACATATTAATGGTACAATGTTTTATTACAAATAATAATTATGTATTAAGAGAACTTCTAGTTGTTGGGTCGAGAAAGGTATTTTCAATTAATGTATTTTCATAACACAAACCTCCCTTTCCTTCCTTGCCTGTGCATACATCTAAGTCTATGAGATGTTGCCCCACTTGTGTTATGGCCATTAATGCTAAGGGGCACTTGTAAGTTCCCATGTTGACTTTTTCCAAATGTCCCATGTGGAAATAAAAGTTAGCAAGATCTTCTGGTGTGATGCCCAAACCAAATTATATTAAATATAAGGGCACTCGTGGACATACATAAATTATTGTTTAAATAAAATAGCATACGGTAATTTCACATTTAAGCACGTTGAAGAACATATCATAAAGAGTATAACTAATTTACCCAAAACAAATAGCTTTAGAAGCCATGCCACAGCCCCTCCCCCATCTGTACTGTTTGCTCTGTCAGTATGGTGTGAATGACTGGCCATGGTTTCTAGCTCCAGAATCCTAACTGGGTCTGGGCAGTTAGCTACTAAATACATGTCTTTTATGTTTAAGTGTAAACTGTAAGGTGTTTTACCATTATAGCTTCTTCTCATTATAGCGACTTTGTATTCCCGTTGTAGCTACTAATTAAGTTTGACAGTTGAACTAGTCCCTTTATAGCTACGTTTCTATTTCTCCATTTCACAATGTAACAAGATAAGGGAGCATTAACTATTTCATCTCCATCCAGTTGATGTCCATGAGAGGTGGATGGCTTTGATGAAAGTGTGTCCCAATGAGAAACTTCCACAACTGATAACTTTTAACAAATACTTTGTGGAGACACGGCTTGGTGATGATACAAAGATCTCTCTTTCTCTACAGAAATGAGCAAACAACCATGTCAAGGGATGGAATTCCAAGGTCGCGAAAGTGTTGGGGAAACACCATCCCACATCTTCCAGTTCATGTTTGCTAAACATGATGCTGCCATCCCACCACCATGACTTTCACTACTTTTTTTTATAAATGCTATTCTGTACTCTGTACAAGTAATTTAAAAAATATGTTTTGCACAGGTGTTTTATGGTATATTTTTCATTTCAATTAACTGATAGTTACATATATATATATATATATAATTATGATGACTTTAAAATGCGTCCATAATTAACACATTTCATGTAAAAATCTTACATTAATCTAAAATAGTTAATGCTTTCTCTTGCTGTCCCCTCCTGAATTGTGTAATCAAATAAGTAGCTGTAACGGGACTAGTTTGCCTGCTAAACTTAACAAGTTGCTATAATGGGAAAACATATAGCTGTAATGGGAAGTAGCTATAATGGACCTAGGCCATTGACATTTAAAAATGGGACATGTGAAATTCTTAAATGCATCATATTTGTACTACATTCAGAAAACGTAAATTATCAATCTAACATTAGATGATTCATTCAATACCTGAGAAAGTTGTCTGATTATTAATGATAATCACAACCAGATAGTGATAGCAGCAATCAGTTAGAACACTAGATAGTGACATAACAACAGAAAAAGAACAAAACAAAGAGATTCCTTTAAGGTCGCCTTTACGGTGATCAAGAATACATTCTGAAGTAATTGTACTCGTACTCGAGTAAGTTTGTTTTCTGAATACTCGTATTCATGCATTTTCATAGTAATCATATTCGTAGTCGATTACTTTTTTGTAATCACTCCATCCCTGGATCCAAGATTATAGACCCATTCCACTTATACTAGCTATTTCAAAAATACTTGAACAAATATTTGATTTGATCATCAGTATAGTTTCTGACTGAAACATTCAACACAATATGTGGCACTAAAATTAATAGATAGAATAATAACCCAACTGCATAAAGATGAAAAACCTATTAATGTTTATTTAGATCTTTCCAAGTCCATCGTTACCACTGATCATATTATTTTACTTGATAAACTGAAATATGATGGTGTACATGGAACAAATCTTAACTTATTCAGCAGCTAACCAGAAATCATAAACAATACATGAAAATTAACAACATCAAATCAAATATGCTTTCAATAACAGGTGTACCACAAGGTTTAATCATAGGACTACTATTATACATCAATGATTTTGCACAAGTCAATAAAATGCTTAGCTTTCTCATTTATGCTGACGATACAACCATATCAAGTACACTAAACATGTTCAGTTATAATATACATGACCACAATTTAGATTCTTTAATAAACGAAGAACTTTTAAGATAAATTATTGCTCAAAATCAACAAAGTATCACTAAATGTAGCAAAATCTAAATACATGAAATTTCACCACCTATTAACTTTACACAGTATGACTATTTGCAACACTGCAAACAACAAAAACATGTGCTGTGCAAAGGCATCTTCATAATGTTTTTTGTTTGTTTCTGGAAGAATGTTTTCAGATGATGATAATTTTGTATATTAAGTTTCTAAAAAAAGGTGGCTCCTCAGTAGTAACTAGCACGGTTTTAGGACTCTCCAGACTAAATAAATTATATACTCTACTACCATGTTTGCTGTGATTTTTTTCCGAGTTGTTTGACAAGAATGCATGATATGTGTGTATTGTTTGAAACACCAGTCGAATTAAACAGAATTCTTCTTCTTCAGCTGTCAAGCTGTTCCGATGCAGATTAAGATATAATTTACACAATTTGATGATGGTTATACAATTATCTCCTTGAAATAAGTCCTACTCTATGTGAGTATGTGTACATATACTACATGGCACAATGCCGACTCAAACGACCTAAGGTCAGGTATAACTGTATTTTTCTTGTTATAAGTCATAAATATGTCAAATTTGTGACAAAGAAGCATAATGATATATCGGAAGCAAAACATTGAATAACCCAATTATGACAACCTTTCTAGATATATTGTCATATGTTGACATGCATGGCTAAAAATGTAGAACACAGTGTTTATATCGTTGGTAGTTCTTTTACTACATATCTACTGACAAGGCTATTTCACTTAGAAAGCTCCAGTTTCACAGCTACCAACAGCTAGTGCTTGTACCAGCCTGTACAACCTGCCTCCTCTTTCTAAATGTCTTGGCTGCTTCTGTTACTTGCTTTTCAGCTGACATCAACTCTTTTTAGTCAATGCCACAGAAACCTGCTTTCATTGCAGCACCCTACTTGAGATGCAAGTTAATGTTTTCATCATAAGTGTTTTTCAAGTTCATGATAGCACCACATGTCCTGCATGTAAAAGAAGTACTGTAGTTGCAAGGCCTTCGCCAAACTCTGTTACACCATACCCACTGTGCTGACATGTCGGACATGGAAACTGTTCGACAAACTTCACCAGTGGCCGAATGTCAAATAACCGATATCCACTCAGTGGCTCATCACCAACGGCTGGTTCAGGCTGTAGTACATCCGGGCTTCTGAGCTGAAGAGGTCCATGGCAC
This sequence comes from Ridgeia piscesae, assembly GCA_025642075.2. Classification (NCBI taxonomy): domain Eukaryota; kingdom Metazoa; phylum Annelida; class Polychaeta; order Sabellida; family Siboglinidae; genus Ridgeia; species Ridgeia piscesae. Next base: position 43,512 of record JAODUO010001536.1, read on the forward strand.
TGTTGTTTGCGACTGCAGTTCAGATCCAGTGGTGGCCAATGATTCTGTATATCGATTGCCATGAAATATTTTTTTTGGGGGGGCGACCACTCCTCTCTTTTGATGATATCTGTACCTGAAATATATTTAGATAAACATTGTTATAAAGTGTGAGATATACATTAGATTATGTGGGTTTCTAGCTATTTAGAAAACATTTTGAAAAGCACAAGACACGTACCAAATTTTAATTTTATATAGTCCAGTTTTGGCCTACATTATTAGAGAATGCCAATGTGATTTAATATGGGCTCTATTTTAAATGACATTAAACTAGAAACCCATATAGATAATATTTTACGTTAAAAATTACTACGTAAGGGACTGGCAGTGTCATTTGAGGCAATACAACTGCAAGCAATAAAAAGTCAATATCAACTCGGTCCCAGTACAGGCAAAATACTACAACTTCACGTTACATCGTCTGTCTGTTTACACCATTTATTCAACATATTTTTCAACATATAAGGAATTCCTATACATACCTGAAGATGCTTGTCAATCCCATGTATAATAGTTAACTAAATCATCATTGTATCTTATACTTAAAGTAAAAAACGAACAGTGCAAAATAAATGTTCTGTTTACAGCGAGTTGCCAGCGCAGGAAGTAATCCAAAGCGAAGTCTCGATATAAGCTCGACTCTGATTAGGTCATTCACGCGCTCTGCCTAGCTCGCTGTACAAACAACAACTAAAAACCAACCATATGTTTAATAACAATCATATTTTAGGGGGTTATACCTGACCCTAATGCTGAAATATTTATCGAGAAATCGCCGCTCTTCGGAAACACAAACAAATTCGCACCATGATAACGCTCGTGTGGCGAGAAACTCCGCCCAGGTTCAAGGTCACGTACAACAGCGATGCCGATGCCACAAATATATTTTATATCATATTGCTAATTTTTGTATTTCGTCGTGGAATACTATTAAACTTGAACATTACATAGACAGTTAATACAAGATACTTCATGCAAAAGTTGGGATTAACATATACGCCAAAACAATGCAATTGGAGGTGTTTTAGACCGGGTCCAAAATGGTTGGGATGCCAAAAAACGAAAATATTTAACTCTGCATTATTGTCAAAATATACAACGTTTTTAGGAAAACGACTTATTTTCAACATTACAAATAAGATGCCACGTATACATATGATTAAAACACACCAAACATGTTTTTCCTAATTATGAAAGGCTTTGACTTATTTTGGACCCGGGTCCAAAATTTCAATATGGTCCAAAATAGTCGGAAGATTGGTCCAAAATGGTCGTTTCGTATATATATATATATATATATATATATATATATATATATATATATATATATATATATATATATATATATATATATATATATCTGTGTGTGTAATTTAATATATTTAATATTACATTTAAATCAGAAGCACATTGCTCCTGTTCTTTTGTTTCTGTTTTTTGTTTCCTGAATTTCATTAATACCCTTTTATTGCAATGCCCCTTAACTCAAATAATTATATGTTTCGGACAATTTATTAGTTACAAACACATTGCGTGATACTATATAATGTTGGTTTTTATGTGGTGTTTTCTTTATAATGTTTCTTTCAAAACTTAGTGTTCCTTCTATAATTATATTCCATTTGTACTTGGTGGCTTTTAAAACGTGATGTTAGATATTATTGTTTTATTTGTTTGACTTACTGAGGCTTCAGTATTGAACCGTTTTTTGTTCTTTCCATAACATGTGCAATAATAAAATACGCATAATATAATAGCTAATAATATATACAGTTATTTAATATTGTATGCTTTCCTAATTTACTCCAAGAATATAACTATTGGTCATGCTAAATTTAATATACGTAGGAGATTTTGAAGAAAAAAATATTTTAAAATGTACATAATAGCAATACTATACTCACGATCGCAGTTGTACCCAATGTAATCATTCTTGCACCGGCATGTGTATCCAGTTGCAGTATTATTGCAAACGCCTCCATTTTCACACGGAATTGACTTGCAGTAATCACGTTCTGTCAGATCAATCAAATCTCAATTATCACCGCTTTACTGTATTGTCACCTAACTGAAATAAGTTAACCTTCTTAAGCCCTGAGTTTTTGAGGGTTTCAACAGTAAGACCAGGCCTGGGTTCGCATAGTGAACCGTATCGTAAAAATTGTTCATCACAATTATATAAAAGTGTATGTAATCTGAATCAGAAAGGAATGATCTATACATTGATGTACACATCATTGTTGTATGACAAATTGAAATGAATTAATATATAATTTACATATATCAAAAATCCAAGATGGCCGACAATATATATATATATATATATATATAATATATATATATATATATATATATATATATATATATATATATATATATGAAAATGTTTAGCTTCTTTTCCTCATAATTATAAGCAATTATCAAATATTATATCATTGCAAGATATAAGGTGTCTGTAATGAGTTACACAACAACTAACACCCATATATCAATTGTATTCTATTTTATGTCACTCAGAAATTTGGGCCTGTCTTTCTCAAATCAGAATTGAAACAGTACATACAGAAAATGACACTGCCATCACAAGTGCTATGTGGAGTATAGCACATGCTAGTACAAAGCAAAATTTATTGTATAAAACAGAATAAATTTGCCTACACTTTGCCATCAAAATTACTGTCGCTTGACTACAAAACATATTGAAAATAATCAGAATATTATCTGTATCAACAATCCAGTCAAGAACAAGATGAATGATGAGAAACATCAAAATCAGTTTGATGTTATGGCTAATGCGCAATTATTTGACAGCTCAGAATCGAATGAAATATTGCCGATGTCAAACACGGCTGTCAACATAGCTGCTGCTTTTCACATTTTCAGCCAAATCATCGGACATGCTAACTAAATAACTACCATTCTTCCTCATGGACCTAGCTAACATGACTAGTGAAACCCCTACGATCGACTGCTGATTTGATTTTACTAGAAAGTGCCATTTTTCTTGTAGGTATATGTAAACTTGGTGTCAAATTGTCGGGAAAATCTCCTGTCTACATCCGGGTTTAATTTGTCGAAGTTTCCGCGAAAAGCTAGTGACATCTAGCGATTATTGCACACACTAGTGTGAAATCGTTTTTATATATAAGAAGCATATTGTTTCAGTTCTTTTATTTCTGGTGTTTTTTCTGAACAAATTTCTACAATATTTTCTTCCGTTTGTATTTGGTGGCTTTTGGCACTTGTGTTTTGCCTTTAGTCTTTTACTGTTTTGTCTATATCTGTTTTGTCTATATTTAATAGTATACGTATATATATATAATATATATATATATATATATAATTTATATATATATATATATATATATATATATATATATATATATATATAATATATAACTATTACATCACAGTTGTTCTCAATGTAATCAGCCTTGCAGCTGCATGTGTGTCCAGTTGCGGTATTATTGCAAACGCCTCCATTTGTACACGTCCTTTTCTTGCAACAACCCTGTTCTGTATAATCAGTGAAGTCTGAATTTCATTACTACCGTTTTATTGCATTGCCACTAAGCTCAAATGTTTATTTATTTCCGACTATTTATTCATAAAAAAACACATTGCGTGACATAAGAGAATGTTATTTTTATTAAATGGTGTTTTCTTTATAATGTTTCGTTCAACACTTTCTGTTCCTGCTCTTATATATTTATATTCCATTTGTACTAGATGGCTTTTAACACGTGGTGGTGTTTGATATTTTTGTTTTATTTGGTTGTCTTAAGGAGGCTTCAGTATTTACCCTTTTAATATTTCTTTAATATGTGCAATAATGAAATATGTATAACATAATTGCTAATAATAAATAGTTATTTAAGATTGTATGCTTGCCTAATTTTCTCCAATAATATAGCCATTGTCTATGCAAATTATAATATACGTAGGAGATTTTTTTAATATTTTTTTTTAATGTACATAATAGCAATACTATACTCACTATCGCAGTTGTACCCAACGTAATCATTCTTGCAGCTGCATGTTTGTCCAGTTGCGGTATTGATGCAAACGCCTCCATTTTTACACGGACTTGATTTGCAGTCATCACGTTCTGTTATGTCAATCAAATCTCAATTATCACCGTTTGATTACACTGTCACTTAACTGAAATGAGGTAATTTTGTACTACTCGTTTTATATATATATATATATATATATATATATATATATATATATATATATATATATATATATATATATATATATATATATATATATATATATATGAAGCACATTGCTTCTGTTCTTTTATTTCTGGTGTTTTCCTTTCTTCTTAATTTCATTAATACCGTTTTATTGATTTGCCACTTAACTCAAATGAGTATGTATTGCCGAGTAAGTATTAATATGAAACACATTGCGTGATAATATAGAATGTTAGTTTTATTATTATGGTGTTTTCTGTCTAATGTTTCTTTCAACACTTAGTATTCCTGCTATTATTATATTCCATTTGTACTTGATTGCTTTTAAAACGTGGTGTTTATATTATTGTTTTATTTGGTTGTTTTAAGGAGGCTTCAGTATATACAGGTTTTAATTTCTCCATAACAAGTGCAATAATACAACATAATTGCTAATAATACATACAGTTATTTAATATTGTATGCTTGCCTAAATTGTTAATAGGTTTCATGGAAACTATGTTTGTAGAAAAACACTAGTCGAAGACGTGAATATTTGGACATGGCGTAATTTTTTGATAATAATTGTGTTTTTTGACACATGAACAAATATATCTAAATGACAACAACGTTATTTCACGAACACCGTTCGGTTGTAAATATATTCGAAACAGTATGATATATATATATATATATATATATATATATATATATATATATATATATATATATACATACATACATACACGCACGCACACGCACACGCACACGCACACGCACACGCACACGCACACGCACACGCACACGCACACGCACACGCACACGCACACGCACACGCACACGCACACGCACACGCACACGCACACGCACACGCACACGCACACGCACACGCACACATACACATATATATTAAATTTCTAAAAACACAAGATCAATTGTGATATGTTAAGAATTATCTTGAGAACATTCATCCACTGATTGGTAACGAACAAGCCTCAGTTGGGTTTATTGCAATGGTAGTTAGTCAACGATAAGTCAGACATTCAACCTTCCTTTACTTTGTATACTGACATCCCTTGTAGCGAAAGCTATATCATGTTAATATTTGGTATTAGTTACGGTGTAAACTGATCACATTCGTCACAATACCTTTTCCCAAGATCTGCACTTCACACAGTTCGAGGATTTTATCTGTGCCTCGCAGTTTGATCACCAGTGACATTCCTCTGGCATTTGGTTCACACCGGAATGATTTCGTGTCCTCTTTTGACATAGCATTGATGTCCGATCCACATCTTTTATACACTCCCTGGTGTGGACCAACGGTGATTGAGAAGTTTCGTAGGTAATGACCTAGTGCAAATGGAACCTGTGTGTGTGGTGTCTTACGAAACAATGTAGATATTGTAATACTTGTATATTCATACTGGTTTTGTGGTGTGGCACAGACAGATAAACCCCACACCCCACACCCCACGCCCACTCCCCACACCCCACACCCCACACCCACACCCCACACCCCACACCCCACACCACCACCACACCCCACACCCCACACCCCACACCCCACACCCCACACCCCACACCCCACACCCCACACCCCACACCCCACACCCCACACCCCACACCCCACACCCCACACCCCACACCCCACACCCCACACCCCACACCCCACACCCCACACCCCACACCCCAATATGTATGTCTCTCATAACTAGCTATGGGGCAAAACAAATAAAAGCACCTCTGTGAGATAATGCTGAAAGATGAATTGATTCCGGACTTGTTTGGTCAGTTTTATTGCAGATATTATATATGCAATCTTCCTTTTGTAGCCAGTTCTTATGGAACTATCCTATCATGCTTTATATACTATTATGATGCCACGAGTATTCACTGTCTACCAGCGCCACGCTGACAACTACAACAATTAGTGTTATAACTGACAAGAGTATTCCACCTGCATCTGCAGTGATGCGAGTTTTCTCACCAAATAACTGACCATAAAGCGTTGTAACGTGACCTATAATTTTCTAGTAATGTTTTCTGGTTACTCGGTAGTATAGGCACAAAGTGTTAATTTTCATATTACTAGTCGTTCTACGGGCTTCAGTACATGAGTGTATGAGGGTAATATTACGTTTAGGGATAGCTTAGTAAACAGGTTGATATAATTTTAATTAAACAAATTGTACATCTACTATGTTATTTTCACATTTTGGCGACCATATAGCGGAGGGTGGTTTTATTGTATTATATTTTATTATTATTGTGTGTGTGTGTGTGTGTGTGTGTGTGTGTGTGTGTGTGTGTGTGTGTGTGTAATCGACTTGAAAAATATAGTTGTAGAGGTAGACATCAGTCGAGCACGTATATGTATATGTATATATATATATATATATATATATATATATATATATATATATACATATATAGATATAGATATATATATGTATGTGTATGTATGTATGTATATATATATATACATATATATATATATATATATATATATATATATATATATATATATGTGTGTGTGTGTGTGTGTCATACATATTTGTATATAATACCTAATTTGACAAGGACTCTGGCTATATCAATTTGGTGAATATATACAACAGCAATTACAGTAGCCGAAATAGGAATACCATTATTTATACTTCCATTATTGGTAGCCTGCGTACATTTAGTAATACAATAGACTAAGATAAAATGATATTGATAAAAACACACTTATTTCTTATTTCCAACATGTTAGATATGGATATGCTACCAGAGACACAATCGGCACATCCCAGTTCTAACCAAGAACCAAATGTCACTGTATAGGTGTCGACAAAACATGTCACTGTCATCGTTCAGTTATGATTAATACGTAATTTATTTAATTATTTAAAATTGCTACGCTATTTAATACCGTATTAATTTTAGTTGTTTGTAAGCCTATATATATATATATATATATATATATATATATATATATATATATATATATATATACATTTATTTTAAAACAGAAGTATTTGTCTCATTGTATACATTTTTTTTAATGTATTTTAAATAGTGATATGTTGTGTAGCGCCACGAATGTTTAGTGATGTTGCGCTATATTAAATAAATATTATTATTAGTATTATTGTTGTTTTATTATTGTTATTATTGTTTTGTTATTATTTTATTATTGTTTTATTATTGTTTTATTATTGTTAGTACTGTTATCATTGTTATTATTGTTATTATTGCTATTTTTGTTAGTGTTGTTAGTGTTGTTAGTGTTGTTAGTGTTGTTAGTGTTGTTAGTGTTGTTAGTGTTGTTAGTGTTGTTAGTGTTGTTAGTGTTGTTAGTGTTGTTAGTGTTGTTAGTGTTGTTAGTGTTGTTAATGCTGTTACTGTTGTTAGTGTTGCTACTGTTGTTACTGTTGCTACTGTTGCTACTGTTGTTACTGTTGTTACTGTTGCTACTGTTGCTACTGTTGTTACTGTTGTTACTGTTGTTATTGTTGTTAGTGTTGTTATTGTTGTTACTGTTGTTATTATTGTTAGTGTTGTTATTGTTGTTATTGTCGTTATAATTGTTATCATTGTTATTTTTGTTAGTGTTGTTAGTGGTGTTAGTGTTGTTAGTGTTGTTAGTATTGTTAGTGTTGTTAGTGTTGTTAGTGTTGTTAGTGTTGTTAATGTTGTTAGTGTTGTTAGTGTTGTTAATGTTGTTAGTGTTGTTATTGTTGTTACTGTTGTTATTATTGTTAGTGTTGTTATTGTTGTTATTGTCGTTGTAATTGTTATCATTGTTATTTTTGTTAGTGTTGTTAGTGTTGTTAGTATTGTTAGTGTTGTTAGTGTTGTTAGTGTTGTTAGTGTTGTTAGTATTGTTAGTGTTGTTAGTGTTGTTAGTGTTGTTAATGTTGTTAGTGTTGTTAATGTTGTTAATGTTGTTAGTGTTGTTAGTGTTGTTAATGTAATTACTGTTGTTACTGTTGTTACTGTTGTTAGTGTTGTTATTGTTGTTACTGCTGTTAGTGTTGTTATTGTTGTTATTGTTGTTATTGTTGTTATTGTTGTTATTGTTGTTATTGTTGTTACTTTTGTTAGTATTGTTAGTGTTGTTAGTGTTGCTAGTGTTGCTAGTGTTGGTAGTGTTGGTAGTATTGGTAGTATTGGTAGTATTGGAAGTATTGGTATTATTGGTAGTATTGGTAGTATTGGTAGTATTGGTAGTATTGGTAGTATTGGAAGTATTGGTATTATTGGTAGTATTGGTAGTATTGGAAGTATTGGTAGTATTGGTAGTATTGGTAGTATTGGTAGTATTGGTAGTATTGGTAGTATTGGTAGTATTGGTAGTATTGGTAGTATTGGTAGTATTGGTAGTATTGGTAGTATTGGTAGTATTGGTAGTATTGGTAGTATTGGTAGTATTGGTAGTATTGGTAGTATTGGTAGTATTGGTAGTATTGGTAGTATTGGTAGTATTGGTAGTATTGGTAGTATTGGTAGTATTGGTAGTATTGGTAGTATTGGTAGTATTGGTAGTATTGGTAGTATTGGTAGTATTGGTAGTATTGGTAGTATTGGTAGTATTGGTAGTATTGGTAGTATTGGTAGTATTGGTAGTATTGGTAGTATTGGTAGTATTGGTAGTATTGGTAGTATTGGTAGTATTGGTAGTATTGGTAGTATTGGTAGATTGCATGCCCTTTTTGACAAAGCTTACCACAACAATCAGCGCGGTTGATTATGATGACATCCGTCACAAGAATGTCATC